>MU219110.1:0-23344 GCA_018584345.1 Thuja plicata
TTTATGAAACCAGTGTTCAAAGCTAGAATTTTAAACTGTGATTACTAAAATCTAGTTTATCAGACCAAGAAACTTTAAAAGAATTCACGCGTTGCAACCCTTGATCTAATTACCTATGTCAAATCCATAGTGCCGCACTGGTTTTGCTCTGCAAACTAGAAAAATTCACAGCCGTGGCGGTAATAGGAAGTGGTAAAATGAAGTTTATTTTTCTTTTTTTTTACTTTTATGCATGTGTTGGTCAAAATTTTGACCAACACGGGCATAAAAGTAAAAAAAAGAAAATTTAACTTTTATAATGCGACCAAATAAAACAATTTTTCTAGTTGGTCAAAAAGTTTGGTCAAAATTTGGGGTCAAATCCATGTGGCAGTGCTAGACCCAAAAAAATAAAAATAAAGGATGTCTCTGAAGGTGAAAACCCAACTTTGGCACCTAAGGGAGAGAGGTTGGACACCTTACCAGCTCATGAAGATGAAAGATCACCTATACTCATTGAGCCCATAGAAAAGGTTAACATTGGAACCAAAGGAGATCCTAAATTCATTCACTTGGCAGCATCTTTGAGTTCCCTAGAGAGAAAAGAATTCATTGAATTTGTTCAAGAAAAACAATTCATTTTTGCATGGTTATATGATGACATGCCCAAATTAGATTCGAGTTTCATAATGCATCATTTAAATGTGAAACCCGGGGTTAAGCCCATCAAGCAGAAGTTGAGAAAAATGCATCCACATGTAGCCCTTTTAGTCAAAGCAGAATTGGAAAAATTACTCAAGGCGGGATTTATAAGAGTAATTGCATATTCTGAATGGATCTCCAACATTGTACCGGTTACCAAACATGATAAAACCATAAGAGTTTGCATAGATTTCAGAGATTTAAACCTTGCTTGTCCAAAAGATGACTTTCCATTGCCTAGCATTGATGCTATTGTGGATCTCATTGTGGGTCATTCTATGTTTTCACTTATGGATTTATTTAGTGGGTATAATCAAATTCACATTGCACCTAAGGATCAAGAGAAGATAGCCTTTACATTCCCATGGGGTAATTTTTTTTGGAATGTAATGCCCTTTGGTCTCAAAAATGCCAGAGCCACTTATCAAAGAGCAATGACTGCCATTTTCCATGACATGATGCACACCTTTATGGAATATTATGTGGATGACATTGTAGATAAGTCACATAAAATAAAATATCATTTATCCATACTTGACAAGATTTTTACAAGGCTAGAACAATTCAAAGTGAGACTCAACCCAAAGAAATGTGCTTTTGGGGTACAATCTGGAAAAATCCTAGGGTACATTGTTTCAGCAAAATGCATTGAAGTAAATCCTAAAAAAGTACAAGAAATAATGGACATGGACATTCCAAATAATGTAAGTCAAATGAGGTCACTTCAAGAAAGGCTTCAATCCATAAGGAGGTTCATTTCACAATTGGCAGAAAAATGCCATTCTTTCACCATATTACTACATAAAGACACCATCTTCACATGGGATGAGGAGTGTGATAAAGCCTTTACATTTTTTAAAACATACTTGATGAATCCACCTATCTTGATGTCCCCTATTCAAGGCAAACCTTTATTACTCTATTTTTCAGCAACGGAAAAATCTTTAGGAGTCTTATTGGCACAAGAAGATGATGAAGGAAAAGAAAGAGCTATCTACTACTTGAGTAGAACATTGCTCAAATATGAATTAAACTATAGCTTCATGGAAAGGGCTTGCCTAGTAGTGGTATTTTCCTCTTAAAATTTAAGACATTATATGTTAATGCATAAGGTGAAGCTCATAGCCAAAATTGATCCATTAAAATACTTACTTAGCAAAATAGCTTTAACTCGAAGGATTGCAAAGTGGGTAATGGTGCTTAGTGAATTCGACGTTGAGTATGTTGATAGGAAAGAAATCAAAGGTCAAGTTATTGCTGATCAATTGGATGAATATCCTCAAGAATCTACACATCCTATTCAAGTGGAGTTTCCAAATTCTGAAATTGTTAATGTGGAAGCTAAGACATGGACTTTATACTTTAATGGTTCTTACACCCAAAATGGTAGTGGAGAAGACATTATTTTGATTACACCATAAGGTTACACAATCCCAAAATCTTACAAGTTATTTTTCCCTTGCACCAACAACATAGCAGAGTATGAAGCTTTGGTCATAGGTATCAAGATGACATTGGAATGGAATGTCACAGAATTACAAGTCTATGGGGACTCTCAATAGTCATCAATCAAGTTAATGATGAATATAATACCAAGGATGAAAAATTGATGCCTTACAAAATATTGGTGGATGATTGGAAAAAGTACTTTGCATTGATTACTTTTGAACAAATTCCAAGAGACAAGAATAGAATAGTGGATGCAATGGCTACTTTGGGATCTTTGCTTCAAATGCCCGATCAAAATGAAAAGTATTTCTTAGTGGAAGAATTGGTTAAGCCAGCATTTGACCTACCTTATACCCAAATTATTTCCCTTCTAAATGGACATGACTCACCATGGTATGGACCCATTTATGCCTACCTAAAAGATTAAACCTTACCCATACACCAAACCCATGCTCAAAAGTGAAATTTCATAAGACAAGTGACTCATTATATCATCCTTTCTGACACATTGTATAGTAAAGGTCTTGACGAAACACTCCTTAGATTCCTAGAGGAAGATGAATAAAAATTAGCTTTAAAAGACGTCCACAAGGGGATTTTTGGGTCATATTCGAGTGGTTTAAACCTAGCTAAGAAAATACTACACATGGGGTACTTTTGGAAAACCTTAGAAAGAGATGCTTGTTAGTTTTTCAAAGTTTGTGCAAAATTTCAATACCATGGAGACATGATCCATGCATTGACACAAGAGTTACACCCATTTGTCACACCATGGCCATTTTATCAATGGGGCTTTGATTTTATTGGCATGATTTATCCACCTTCTTCAAATAGACACAAGTATATTCTCACAACAATAGAGTACTTCACTAAATGGGTTGAGGCTGTCCCTTTAACAATTTCAATGGGGAAGCAAATTTCCATGCTCATCCTAAATCATATCATTTGCAGATATGGAATTCCTCACGCCATCATCACAGATAATGGAAAATAGTTTAAGAACAAAGATGTTGATGAACTTTGTGACACATTCCATATTACACATCACTCTTCATCCATTTAATATCTCCAAGGTAATGGACAAGCGAAGGCTACCAACATGAAAATCCTTAAAATCCTTAAGAGATCCATTGGCAAGTCAGGAGAAGATTAGCATCTTCAAATCAATTCATCATTATGGGCCTATAGGAATAGTATTCACACCCCAACAAGAGCTACACCTTTTTCATTGGTTTATGGGGCCGAAGTTGTTCTACTCTTAGAAGTTGAAATACCATCCCTAAGAGTTTCATTGCATGGATTAATTACAGATGGGGATTATAGAGTTGCCTAACTTCAACAATTGGAGATGTTGGAGGAACATCAAACTCAAGCCTATGATCATTTGAAAGTGTATCAGAATCAAATTTCCAGGAATTATAACAAACATATTAAACCAAGAACCTTTCAAGTGGGAGATCTAGTATTGAGAGAAAATCCAAAAAAACAGGTTGATAGAGAAAATAAAGGAAAGTGGGATTCCAATTGGCTTGGTCCTTTTGTCATTGTTTCTTCTTTTGGAACATGGAGCTACAAATTGGTCGATTGTGATGGTGATGAATTGCAAGAACCTATCAATAGCATTCATCTTAAGAGGTTTCACACCTGATTCAGACGAAAGAGTATAAGTTGAGAGTATCAAATGAGTCAACATCACCTTTGTACATGGAAAAATTCAAAAATATAAAAGAAACAAAAAGATAAAAGATCAAAATACAAAAAAATCAGAAAGTTTAAAAGTCAAAAACATTGAAAAAAGAGAAAAATTAAAAAAATTGAAAAAAGAGAAAAAAGTGCCTTGGTGAAAACCTAGCAATAGGCACCTTGGTAGCAAAAAAAAAAAAAAAAAAGAGCAATAATCCCAAAAGGTGAAAACCTAGAAACAAGCACCTTTTGTCCCTTAAGGTCTTTCCTAGTCACATTTTGTACATATTGTGTTTCATCATCTCATTTTTCCATATCCTCATTGCATCCGTCATTTGTGCATAGTCCTAATAAAGTCTTAGAGCTACATTTTGTCGCATTCTAGGTTCAGTTTCCCTAAGTTTCACATTGATCACATTTATCACTTGGGGGCACACATCATGGATTTTTTGGTACTAAATGGATTCAATAGTGCAACATCTTGGTCACACATCAGAAGTAGATTTTTAGAATCAGAGGAGAGATATTTTGGAACCTTTGATGGATATCATTGTTCAACCCTAAGTAGTTTGATCGCATAACATGATCCTTGAGTTTCATTGACTTATTTTATCAGGATTAAAAATTGACAAACCCTAAATGATCAGACTATCTGGAATTCTTATTTGAAAATATTGATACATTTCATAAACACTTGGAAAATTTTGATGAGTTTTTCATTGACCCTTTTTTTGAGTCATGTTCTTTTTAGCTAATCGATGATGTTTCAACTAGATTGGCGATGATGGAGACATGATGTTTTATTAAGCTTCTGTGTGACTATCTTGAGGAAAATTTTTTAACTTGTGTGAATTAGTCTAATGAAATGATCATCAAAGAACCATCAAGGAAATTCATATAGGAAGGATGGTTAAACTTTGTTTGTTCACACAAAAGGATACCTTGGCTATTTAGATTTTCAATATCTTAATACCAACATCCACTTGCAATATTGAATCCGATCAAACTGGTATTCATACTCCCATAGTTGGTCATTCAACTAGTGAGGGTTGTACTTGGTTTCGCAGAAGGGGTTACCACATGAGATGAAAGTCATATTCATATACTTATGGTTGCAATGGCACCAGTAAGGATTGTATCAACTCCTAGTTCCACAATGCTCAATGATGAAAATATATCACTATTTTCATTTATTTCACAAACCTCATGGACAATTAGTTGCATTGCATCTTCATGTTTTGAATAAGTAAAAGAAGGATTTGAAAGGCCCTAAAACCTTGTATAGAGGATCATAAGATAGACAAAGATGATCAGTCGAGCATCAAAAAATTAGACAAAAGAGAAGTAGGGGCCCACAGCCCTACAAACCAAAAGATAGAAAAAGACAGCGCTGGAGAAAAGACAGCCTGAAGAAAAAAAGGGAACAAACAAGGAGCTAGTTGGTCTCCATCATAAGTTTTGCCTGCTCCGCTAGGAGCTCCATATTATCCACCAACAGCCTAAGATCATCAGTGTCTTTCTTCTTTGTGCTTGATCAGATACAGATTCTAGTTCCCATCCCCTCTTTGGGGTCCTTGCTCTCCTCCCCTCTCATGCCTTTGAATCTCTCCATTAGGTTCTTGCATTGTTCAACAGACACTCTCAGAATGTTATAGCTCTGCTCGCAAATTTTTCTAACCATCAGGTCCATTTTTTCCATTTTACCTTCTTGTGATGACAGGTGCTCCTCAATCTTGTTGACTTCACCCTCTTTTCTATTTATTTTATCCTCCATAGCCAAGACCTTCGTACCCAATTCCCCAAAAGCTTCGCCTTTTTTAATGGCTTCAGTCCAGTTCTTTAGATTGTTAGCCATGGAGTCTTCCCCAAAGGTAGAAACTTTTATCATACCCACTATCTTAGTCTATTCATTGATATCAGCCTTCATTTTCTTAATGTCCTGAGCAATAGTGGCCATGAACTTCCCAAAAGAGAGGATACTATCTTTCTGAACTGCTTCAATATTGAAGCTCTCCTTAGCATTCCCAGTGTTTTTAGAATTAGTCTTACCCTAATGACTTGCCTCTTTTTCCTCAACCTTTGTTTTAGTTTTTTCTTTTTCTTTCTTCATATTCTCTTTATTATCCAAGCTCTCATGATCTGGGGTCTCCTTGTCAGACGAAATAAGGATTCCCTTGTTCCTCTTTGATTTCTTGAAGACAGAGATCTTCGGCCTGAAGTTAGCTTTCCTTTTTCTCTGGCTATTGGGAGTATCTTCATCTTCTATTCTAAAACCCTCCAAATTAGGGTTCATATCCTCATTCTCCAATTTGTTCTTGGAAATATTTGAAGAACTTCCCTTCAAACTTCCCTTACCCCTAGTACTGGGTATGTACTCATCCTCAGTGTCTTCATCAAATCTTTCCACTGATTCATCATCCTCAGTCTCCACATCATTGAGAATTTTTCCCTTACCATCAAATTTATCTAGCTTCCTCATTTTTAAAACATTGTATATGAGGACCATTAAGCCCTGGTGGGAGGCATGATCCCCAAAAGGGTCTTTCTAGAAATCTTTCATGGTGACATTCAGAGAAATAATTAAATAGAAAGGAATGCTAATATCTTCATTATGCCTAAAATAATTTAAGATAACAAAGTGATGCCCATAGGCTCTGGTAAATCTACCATCTAGGGTAAGATAACAAATAGTGGTATAAAGCACAAAATTCCATGGGAGACTAATATTAGGAGCACTAAAGAAGCCGCCAACCTTCTTAGCCAGTCTGTCAGCCTCCTCCTCCTTCTCTCAAAATCGCTCATACACTTTGTTAGAATAACTCCTATCGTGAAAAAATTTCATGCCATGCATTGGGAGACCAGTGGCCTCCACAATGAGTTCCTTTATTATTTCAATCCATTGATTATTGAAATTGATCTTACCTTTTTTCCAATTACGCATAAAGAAGCTAATAATAGAAGGATTTCCTCCACAGAGCTTCTCCATATATGCTACAAAATTACCCTTCTGTAGGATTTCCCACACTTTATCATTCTACTTCCATTCACTGCAATCAGGAGGTTCATGTCTTTTCTTCCCTCCTCCCATTTTGTATCTTCTTTCAGTGTTTCTCTAGAACTCTCTGTGCTTAATAATACCATTGTTCTCCTTTTCACTAATGTTGTCCTCAATATTCATGAGCCCCCAAAATCTGTGCATAAGAATAATATGACACCAAGTGGCTTTGTAGAGGATTATATCCTCATTATTAGGACTTGCAAAACTCATGTAATCTGTATTCTTTAAAATAAATGAGTTTCATTTCTCTGCCTATCATAAATCAAATCCTTATGTGTTAGGGATATGAGATCATACAGCATACTACTTTCATAATTCCAAGTATAGACTCAGTAACTTCTGCATGCGTAGTTGGCTGCCCAATCTGCACAAATATTACCTTCATGATACACATGTGTCACAATGCATTTATTCATATCCTTGATTATAGATTTTGTATAATCAATAATATTTCTAATCATCCACAAGGGTTGAGATATATTGTTGAGGGTATTAACAATATTCAAAGAATCCCCTTCAACCCAAAAATTTCTATAGTTATTTTCTTTAGCCAAAATTAAACCATTGAGGGCAGCTAAAGCCTCAGCCATGTGATTATTTTGAACCCCTATAGGGATAGCCATTTCAGCAATACAATGCCCTTTCTCATCACGCATGATCATACCACATCCTGCAATTCTGGGGTTACCTTTCGAGGCCCCATCAAAGTTAATTTTAATCCAACCATTCGGAGGACATTCCCAAAAAATTCCCTCTCTGATATTGTTGTGGATTTTATCATCAATCTTAATACCCCCTTTTTCAAGGATTGCCCTATCCTTTTTTCCTTCAGAGTTCTCTTTGACTTTCATAATTTTGAAGTTCTCAAGAATCAAATTTTGAGTTTTTCTGAATAAGATTTTAAGGGAAGTTTCATTCTCTCTAAAAATTCTTTCATTTCTTTCCTTCCAAATTTCCCAAGATATGTGAGGAAGGGCAATTTGCCAGATCTTTCTGATACATTCACTCTTAGAAATAATACTCCATGAAGTGAACATATTTTGAATATCATTGGATAAAACCCAATCAACATTGAGAGACTTCATCCAATAGTACCAAACCTCATTAGCATAATTGTAATGAATGAACAAATGATTGACTGTTTCTTCCTCTTTCCTGCACAGAACACACATATTAGTAATATACATACCTCTATTCTTGAGATTGTCAAGAGTGAGGATTTTATTTTGAATCATAGTCCAGAAAAAGATGTTGATTTTAGGGGTAAGTCCTTTGATCCAATCCTTGGCCCAAAAGGGAGCATCCTTGTTCTCCTCATTAAGGTTATAAGCCGATTCCACAGTGATATTACCATTCGTTGTATCTTTCCAGATCATAGAGTCTTCTTCAAAATTTAGAATCATGGAGTTGAGAGTGATATTAAGAGATAGAAGGGCATTATCCACAGTAGTAAGATCCTTCCAGATCCCATTATAATTATAATCCATGACCTTAGTGCCAATTTTATTTTTGCATAAAATAGAAAAGGGGCCCCAAACAATATTCATAACAAGAGGTTGGCTACCTATCCAAATATCTTCCCAAAAGTCCACTCTATTTCCCTTGCCAATTTTCCACTTCACACCTTTTCTTATAATATTTTTGACTTTTATCACATTCTTCCATATACAAGATCCCATCAAGATATCTTCAATGTTAAGAAAATCAATAATAGAATCAGACTTCATGTTATATTTGTTGTGCCAAATTGAGTTCCATTCACTCTTCATAGTGAAACCCCTCCAGCCAAGTTTAGCTAGGAGAGCTTCATTCATTCTTTTTATTTTCCTTATACCCAAACCACATTTGGACTTGGGCATACAGACTTTATCCCAGGCTATAAGAGAAAATCTATTGGTTTTTTCAACACCATTCCAAAGGAAGTGCCTTGAAATTTTTTCAATAGCCTCAACAAATTTGTTGGGAATCCTATAAAGACTTAGGGCATAAGTAGGTATACTCTGAAGTGAAGATTTGAGAAGTTGCATCTTACCAACCTGACTTAGCAGAGCACCTTTCGACCCAACAAGTTTCTTGTGAAATTTTTCCACCAAAGAACTCCAAAAGGATTCAAGAGGGTTAATCCCAAGGGGGAGACCCAGATAGGTAGCAAGGAGCTCCCCAATTTGGCAGTTCATAATTCTGCTAATCGTGTGCTGTCTGTACTCAGGAGTGTTAATGAAGTAAATAAAACTTTTATTCCAGTTGATAAGCTAACCAATATCCTTTCCATAGTTATTGAGAAGATTTTTAAGATTCCAAGCTTTATTAATGGTAGCTTCCCCCATAAAAATAGATTCGTCCACAAATTACTGGTGAGAGCACACAAGGTTTGAGGAGGAAGGTTTTAACCCTTTGAGATCCCCATTTATTACAGTGCTTTTAATGTATCTATCCAAACATTCAATGACAATAAAGAACAAAATAGGGGATAAAGGATCTCCCTACCTCAGGCGTCTAGAAGATTTAAAGAAGGCCGAAGGAGAGCCATTTACAAGGACCGAGAAAGTGGGAGTAGAAACCAACTGCATTATTAGTTTTATACATTTGGGGTTGAAACCAAAGGTTCTTAGAACATTCTGCATAAAATTCCAATAAAATCTATCATAAGCTTTAAAGAGATCAATCTTAAGAATGAATCCATCTTTTGTAGCCATAGTCAGTGACTGTATGTTTTCATGGACAGTTATGATAGAATCTAAAATCTGCCTTCCCAGAATAAAGCCAGTTTGTTGATGAGAAATTATCTTAGGAAGCAATTTCAGAATCCTAGAAGTGATGACTTTTGATATAATTTTTTAGGAAGAATTACATAGGCTAATAGGATGAAAGAGGTCCATAGTGTCAGCCCCATCTTATTTCAGAATGAGAGCAATGAAAGTACCATTCATTTCTCTGAGAATTTTAGTAGATCCAAAGAACTCTTTTACAACATCAGTAATATCCTTATGTATGATCTCCCAATAAAAATGAAAGAAGAATATAGGAAAACCATCAAGACCTAGAGATTTATTCCCATGAAAAGAAAAGATAGCCTCTTTGATCTCATCATTAGATGGAATAGCTGAAATATAGTAGTTATCATTATCATTTAGAATCTTAGGTATACTCTCTAGAAGATTACTTTAAAGATCCTAGTCAAGATGGTCATCCTGGGAAAGGAGGGAAGAGAAAAAGATTCTAGCTTCCTTAGAAATATCTTCCTCCTTTTCCATTTTTCTATTTTCAACTTTAAGTTTAGATATCCTATTGGCTGCCTTGTGTTTGGTAGCCATCAAGTGAAAGAATTTAGTGTTCCTATCCCCCTCTCTCAGCCAAGTGTTTCTAGATCTCTGCTTCCAAAATATTTCCTCATTGTGCACAATGTCATGATATTTACTTAAGATTTCAGTTTCCTATTCTTTAAGGTTATTCACATACCCAGCCATTTGAACAGACTCCTGCACCTCTTTAAGCTCAGACATAATATCAACCTTAGAAGAGAAGATATTTCCAAAGGTTTCTTTGTTCCACTTCTTAACTTTGTCTTTAACATGTTTCAATTTTAAGGTCAATCTATACACAGTTGTTCCTTCTATTTTGATATTCCACCATTCACTAATTTTGAAATACATTTCAGGATGAATAGTCCACATTTTTTCAAATCTGAAAGGATAGTTCTTACTTCTAACAATAGGGTCCGCAATAAACGATAGTGGATAGTGGTCAAAGATCACTCTAATAAAGGCAGTTAAGGAAAAATTATACTACTAAAACCATTCATTAGAAATTAAAGCTTTGTCTAATCTTACCTGGATCAAATCTTTGCCCGCTCTCCAATTAGACCAAGTATAGTTGATGCCTTAAAGATCAATATCAATAAGAGCTTGAATAGAAATGAAATTCATTAAGTCAACCCTACTTTCTAAATTAGGTTGAGTTCCTCCCATTTTTTCATCTTCCTTAAGAGGGGTATTGAAATCCCCCATTATGAGCCAGCTTTCAGTTTCAAAAGACTTCCTGACCTGTTCCAATTTTATCCAGAAAGAATATCTCCCTTTCTTAGTATTGGGAGCATAAATATTAGTAAGAATCCAGTAGGTTCCTTCCTTGATATGATGGAATCTAATGCAAGCCATATTATTTTCCTACAAAATAACATCACCCTCAATGATATCCCCATTCCAAAAAGTAACAATACCCCCTGAAGCTCCTTCCGAGCTACCTCCACTACAACAGTTATTTTTATAGTATTTAAGCTTTTCAACTTTCTCCTTTGCCATTTTAGTTTCTTGGATGAGAATGATATCTGGTCTGTTATCTCTAACCATATTTCTGATCATCTACTTGTATTTCCATATAGTTGGAAAGGTTGCAAACCTTTACCTAGACAGGAGAAAACCCACAATGTCTCAGATTTCTCTTAAGGAGCAGTGCAAGGGATGCCATGGATATGGATATAAAGACATTCATGATCAAAATGCTGAATAGGTTCATAATATCTGAGAAGATAGTTGAAAAATACAAGGATACCATATGTTTCATGGTAGAAATAGATTGCACATGCATGGAGGCAGTTGAACCTAGAACCAAATGGATTCATCCTCTTGGTTACGAAGTGGAAGAACATGTGTTAGAAAGATATGTGCAAGTTCTATTGTCAACACCCAAAGATCATAATGATCCTAGGTGGGGCACTTACAGAGAGAAGACCAATGAAGTGGGTACTATCTTACACAGTACTGATAATAAAAGGAAAGCATCCAGAATTACATCTAACATACTAAAAGTTCATGGAGTCACTCAAGAAGATCTTGACAAAGTAAGAGATGCCAAGATAGAAAAAGAACTTGAGAAAGCTGGACAAATCCAGAAGAAGAAGAAATTAGAGAGCATCTTTGCACCCTCTACCACCATTGACTTAGATTCATCTACACTGTCTACACCAAGAAAGAAGACTAGAGGAAGAGAACAGGTGCCCACAAATCACCCATCCTCAAGGAACACTCGGACCATGGTAACGTATGATCATTCATCAAGACAACATATGATGTTTCAGTACCTTACAGTCAAAGGATAAATGAAGCAGTATCTAGAATCAGAAACAATGGTGGTGAAGTATCAGAAGAAGATATAATGGACAATTTGCTAACTAATTTGACATCAGACTATGATAACAAGATTAGTATTTTGGAGGAAACCATGCAATTCTCACAAGATTTCAAGAGAGAAACCTTGATTAGCAAAATCTCTACATTTGACATATCAAGATTAAAAATAGAACCTAAAAGTGAAACAACTTTCAAATCCTCAGTCCATGGTAAGAAATCCTTACACATCTCTAGTCATAATGAAAAAGAAGAAGTTGATGAAGAACTTAAAGAAATCATTGCTATGATTGCTAGAAGAGAAAAGAAAGGAAAAGGAAAATATGAAGGACAACTTCCATTCAAATTTTTTTCATGTAACAAGATTGGTCACTTTGCATCTAAGTGTCCCACAAGAGTCAAGAAGTTCATTGTAAAGACTACTTCTAATAGGGAAAAGGAGGTTTAATAGGTTCATTATACCTAGTACAATAACCTGGTTAAAGGTCTGACCCTATTAGGAGTCTTTTACAAAACCCTGTTAAAGGTATATGGCTCATTGCCCAATAGGATGAAGGCTACAACCTTCTGAAAGATGATATGCACTATATCAAAATGAACTGATGTGATGAAATTATTGTCTGATTAGTTCTATGTATGTGTGAATTCTCTTACTCTCTTAAAGAGCTATATCATATACTAACGTCATTATACTATCCCTCTATATCTTCCTCTTGCATAATAATCGACGCTTGTAACATTACTTTACATTACATACTTATATGTTCATATCTGAATAGGTGTGACCCAAAACAAAACACTTAGTCAACCCTAAAAAAAAATATGCAACACTTCCAAACAAGTCATCTCAAGCGTGTTTACTATAATGATAATTACATCATTACAAACATAGAACCAAAGGTGCTTAGCCATTACATTATAAAATAATTCACGCTGATCAAAATAGTAGTCAGCTTCCATGCTCAGTCTTCTACACTGTTGGTCTACTAATCTTCCTGTAAATTTTTCATATTATTGTTCCATACTATGTGTGTTTGGATGTAGCATTTACACATGTCATACAACATATATCTGAATGTGCATACGCTGACTCGATCTCTTGCACGTGCGTTGATGTGCTGATCGCTGAGTATCTTTGTTTGCCTTGTTTTCCATACTCATTTTGTCTTTCAAGACATAAACTATAAATGAATTTTTTTCCATGATGACAACACAAAATGAGTCATGCATCCTTAGGAAGTCAACTTGACAACAATCTCCCCCTTTGTCATTTATGGCAACAAAGGAATGTGGCCAAGTTACTCAAAATGAATTAACACAAAATGTGACTTGTATATCATAACATCTTATTGATATTACTTTTCTACATATACACATTCTATATTATGGTCCAATTCTAGAACTTTCATGTTTGGTTTTAAAAGTTCATTATCTAGTTGTTTTCTTTTAGGTCCCATTCCAGAGATAAGATTGATAAACTCCACACAAGTTCTGATTCACTTCAATCTCAGCTCAATGCACAAAAGAAAAAAGGTGACACTACTGGTCATGGATTCAATATAACACAAACTAAAGTCAATTCATTACAAGAAAGTGAGAAATCCTCACTTTTTGGAAATAGTAAACATATTGAATGACTTAGTGCCTGTTGATCAGAAAGTAACTAAAGTCCAATCAGTTGATGATGTGGACAACATTTTGTCAAAATTCAAATCACACTTTATAAGCTTAGTAGACTCTGCTACTAAGATTTCAAAAGATGAATACAAGAAGGAGAGAGTGAATGATTTGGTAAAGAACTTTACCTTAGACTTGAACTCCTTAAAAATTGGGCAATCCATACTAAAAGAGTTGGCAGCTAAAGGCAAGAGAATCATAGCAAACTGCATGGACAGTGTGAAGTTCACCTCTAAGCACACCAAAAAGGTAGAAGAGGTAGAGTTAATGGTGGATAGCATCAAAAAATTAGTTGAATCATCCATCCAAGCCATGAACATATGTAATAATGTCTATCAAGGATAGTTGGATAAAATTGAGAAGGCAAATTTGGAAATTAGCAAGATAAGAATAAGACAAACCCAGTTGAGAAATGCACTTGTGCCATCTCTATCAATCCTTAATGAGAACATTAAATATATTGATGACACCATGGTGAAATATGATCAAGGTCCTTGCATGGATCTAGTAAAAATGGAGAAACTGACATATTCCCTATGCGCGCATCTTCAGACAGTTGATGCTATGAAAGTATTTTGGCAGAAAGAGATTCAATCTCTTCAAATTGTATACCCTAAAGTTTACATGGAGTAAGTATGCAGAAGACTTAATATTTTTTGTACACTTTTGTCATTAATGTCAAAGGGGGAGTAATATAGAATGTGTATATGCAGAAAAGTATATATATATATCAATAAGATGTTATGATATACAAGTCACATTTTGTGTTAAGTCATTTTGAGTAACTTGGCCACATTCCTTTGTTGCCATAAATGAAAAAGGGGGAGATTTTTGGAAAGTTGTCTTCCTGAGGATGCATGACTCATTTTGTTTTGTCATCATGGCAACAAAGTCATGTTTAGTTTCTGTCTTGAAAGAAAAAATGACGAAGTATGGAAAATAGGGCAGACAGAGATACTCATCGATCAGCACATCAACGCATGTTTGAGAGATCAAGTCAATGTATGCACATTCAGATATATTTTGTATGACACATGTAAATGCTACATCTAGACACACATAGTATGGAACAATAGTATAGAAAAGTTATAGGTAGATTAGTAGACCAGCAGTCCAGAAGATAGAGCATGGAAGCTGACTACTATTTTGATCAGAGTGAATTATTTTGTAATGTAATGGCTAAGAGCCTTTGGTTCTATGTTTGTAATGATGTAATTATCATTGTAGTAAACACGCTTGAGCCGACTTGTTTAGAACCATTGTATATTTTGTTTTAGGGCCGACTAAGTGTTTTATTTTGGGTCGTGCCTATTCAGATATGAACATATAAGTATGTAATGTAAAGTAATGTTACAAGCATCGATTATTATGCAAGATGAAGATACATAGGGAAAGTATAATGAAGTTAGTATATGATATATCTCTTTAAGAGAGTAAGATCATTCATGCATACATGAAACTGATCAGACAACAGTGTCATCACAACAGTTCATTTTGATATAGTGCATATCATATTTCAGAAGGTTGTAGCCTTCATCATTCTGATAGCTGCTAGGACTGTTGCTGCAGAGACAATGTTCAACCTACTTGCTTGCTGAAACTTATACCCAAGTATCATTGTTAAGAGTTTTATGTCATCTTCTTTGATATGGTCATCTGTCATTCAACGCTTGTCACTTCTAGATAGGCAAACTTGCTCAATTTGTTTCTTGACAGCCTTACCAGTAGGAAAAAATGGTCCAGTCTTGGGAAGTCTAGTTAATTCATGGATTAGGTATGTAGTGATGTGCACAGGGACCTCACCAATCCAATAAAGGTCATCAAGTATTCTTCTTAAAAAAATCTTCACCCACTCTGGCTCATCAAACTCATGCGCATTTGAGTATTCAAAAATAGGGTTATTTGTCAAGTGTGTGAACTCATCCTTGAATGTGTAATCAGGTTTCATCATTGATCCCATATGAGTGGCTATGCTGACATCTCCTACTATTTCCTTCTTTACTTCAACCCAAATTTTTCTTGAATCTTCATTTTCTTGAACAAACTTAACTTCTCCTTTCTCTTCAAATAGTGATTTCTTAGGATCCTCTTGCTTTTGAGTTTTGGATCTACAAAACCTTGAGATGTGTCCAGCCTTTCAACATGTGTGAAAAATGATAGGAGGTCTGATGCTCTTGTTCATCATGTTGCATTACTTTGTTGTGTGTCCATTGTAGTTACATAGTTGACATGTAGTGTTCTGCAGATTCCTTTGAGGTTGATTTCTTTGATTTGTTCTGCAATGTATAGCCCTGTGACCAAATTTATTACAAGAGAAACAATAACCATTAAAGGGTCTTACCTTTTTGCAATGTCTTGCCAAATGACCAGCTCACAAAGATAAAGTTGAGAATCTAGATGAACAACTCATAGATAGCCAAATTTTTACTGAAGAAAATATCAAATAAAGCAAACAACTAGATAATGAAATTTTAAAAGCAAACATGAAAGTTTTGGAATTGGAAAACATAAAAAAGAAGTTTGATAAACAAAAGAGACACTACTTTATGTCTGCTCTTAATGTCTGCTCTAATACCAATTGTTGGAAACACTGAGAGGGGGGGTGAATCAGTGTTTGTCTATTAATTACTTTTTGGAAACTTAAACATAAATCAAACATACATAGATTGAAGCTTAACATAAGAACTCATAACACATGATATGATTACGGGGAAACCTTGATCAGAGGAAAACCCCCGTGGGAATTAGTACCCACAAATATTGTACTAGGTATAATGAACCTGTTAAAGTTCATTTACCCTGTTAGAAGCAGTCTTTACAATTTTAGTACAATGACCTGCTTAAAGGTCTGACCCTGCTAGGAGTCTTTTACAAAACCCTGTTAAAGGTATATGGCTCACTGCCCAATAGGATGAAGGATACAACCTTCTGAAAGATGATATGCACTATATCAAAATGAACTACTGTGATGACACTATTATCTAATCAGTTCCGTGTATGCGTGAATGCTCTTACTCTCTTAAAGAGCTATATCATATACTGACTTCATTATAATATCCCTCTATATCTTCCTCTTTCTTAATAATCGATGCTTGTAACATTACTTTACATTACATACTTATATGTCCATATCTGAATAGGTGCAACCCAAAACAAAAAATTTAGTCGGCCCTAAAACAAAATATACAACACTTCCAAACAATTTGGCTCAAGCATGTTTACTATAATGATAATTACATCATTAAAAACATAGAACCAAAGGCACTTAGCCATTACATTATAAAATAATTCATGCTGATCAAAACAGTAGTCGGCTTCCATGTTGTCTTCTGGACTGCTGGTCTACTGATCTGCCTGTAAATTTTCCGTACTGTTGTTCCATTCTATGCATGTCTGGATGTAGCATTTACACATGTCATACAACATATATCTGAATGCACAATTGCTGACTTGATCTCTTGCATGTGCGCTGATGTGCTAATCACTGAGTATATCTGTCTGCCCTATTTTCCATACTTAGTCATTTTGTCTTTCAAGACAGAAACTAAAAATGACTTTTTTTCCATGATGAAAACACAAAATGAGTCATGCATCCTTAGGAAGTCAACTTTCCAACAATCTCCCCCTTTTTCATTTATGGAAACAAAGGAATGTGGCCAAGTTACTCAAAATGACTTAACACAAAATGTGACTTGTATATCATAACATCTTATTGATATATACATATACTTTTCCGCATATACACATTCTATATTACTCCCGCTTTGACATTAATGACAAAGGTGTAAAAAAACTAGTAAGTCTTCTGCATACTTACCCCATGTAAACTTCAGGGTATACAATTTGAAGAGATTGAATCTCTTTCTGCCAAAATACTTTCATAGCATCAACTGTCTGAAGAAGCACGCATAGGGAATATGTTAGTTTCTCCATTTTTATTAGATCCATGCAAGGACCTTGATCATATGTCACCATGGTATCATCAATCTATTTAATGTTCTCATTAAGGACTAGTAGAGATGGTGCAACTGCATTTCTCAACTGGGTTTGTCTTATTCTTATCTTGCTGATTTCCACTTTTGCCTTCTCAATTTTATCCAACTGTCGTTGATAGACATTATTGCATATCAATGAAGGCTACAACCTTCTGAAAGATGATATGCACTATATCAAAATGAACTGCTGTGATGACACTGTTGTCTGATCAGTTCTGTGTATGCATGAATGCTCTTACTCTATTAAAGAGCTATATCATATACTGACTTCATTATACTGTCCCTCTGTATCTTCCTCTTGCATAATAATCAACGCTTGTAACATTACTTTGCATTACATACTTATATGTTCATATCCAAATAGGCACAACCCAAAACAAAACACTTAGTTGGCCCTAAAACAAAATATACAACACTTCCGAACAAGTTGGCTCAAGCGTGTTTACTACAATGATAATTACATCATTACAAACATAGAACCAAAGGTGCTTAGCCATTACATTACAAAATAATTCATGCTGATCAAAATAGTAGTCGGCTTCCATTCTCTGTCTTCTAGATTGCTGGTCTACTGATCTGCCTATAACTTTTCCATATTGTTGTTCTGTACTATGCATGTCTAGATGTATCATTTACACATGTCATACAACATATATCTAAATGCACATATGCTGATCTAATCTCTTGCATGTGCGCTGATGTGCTGATTACTGAGTATCTTTGTCTACCCTATTTTCCATACTTAGTCATTTTGTCTTTCAAGACAAAAACTTCTTTCTTACTGGCGACACTACTAGTCTTGGATTCAATATAACACAAACTGAAGTCAATTCATTACAAGAAAGAGAGAAACCTCATGAAGCATCTTCAGAAGCAAGGAAAGTTGAAAATGTTGAAGAGATTAAATCAGATCTACCTAAAAGGGAAATCAAGCAAGTTAACATAACTTGTTATGCATGCAACAAACATGGTCATTTGGCAAGAGATTGCAAAAAGGTAAGACCCTTTAATGGTTATTGTTTATCTTGTAATAAATTTGGTCACAGGGCTATACATTGCAGAACAAATCAGAGAAATCAACCTTAAAGGAATCTACAGAACACTACATGTCAGATATGTAACTACAATGGACACACAACAAAGCAATGATGCATGATGAACAAGAGCATCAGACCTCCTATCATTTGTCACACATGAGGATAAGAGAAGAAACATTGGATACTCTTCTCCCTGTATGCTCGCATGATGAAAAGGCTATATTATTAGATCTGGTGAAGCCTCATCTCTGAACTAAGACAAGGACCTTATAGATTATGAACAAAGAATATGAGCAGATAGGAAAGGAGACTAAAAAGGCATTTGCACAAGTGTTTATGGATAGACACATGTATCCAGCAATGACGCCCACAACAAAAGATACTCTAGCTCCTCCCAAATAGGTTACAAAACCAGTGATTCAGATAGCACCTATGATAGGTCCATAGGTTTCAGTGCCCACAGTGATAATAAATTTTGATACAAATAAAGATTCAGAAGACACTATAGTATTTGACAATGTCAAGATATCCATGACTCCATCTGAAAAAGATATGGACAAAGTTGATAAGGAATTTGTAAGCACTGAAGAAATGTGCACTAATGATACCTCTGCACAACAAGATGAAGTTCCCATCAATGATCAAATTGACATAAATGAAGATACTCAAGGTGACAAGACACCAATAAAAGAGAAACCAGTAAAGGTTGAATGCATGGATACAAGTCAGAGTACTATATTCTCACCATCCACTCAACCATCTACCTCATTGTTCTCAAGGTTAACTCCTGATTTAGCAAGTTTGGATGCATGGGGAGAAGAAGACCTAATTAAGATCAGCATTCTTTCTATGGAAAAGACAAAAGAGAAACAAGTGATGAGAAATCCTAACTTTTTGGAAACAGTAAACATATTGAATGACTTAGTGCCTGCTGATCAAAAAGTAGCTAAAGTCCAATGAGTTGAAGATGTGGACAACTTTTTGTCAAACTTCAAATCACACTTTATAAGCTTAGTAGACTCTGCTACTAAGATTGTAGAAGATGAATACAAGAAGGAGAGACTGAATGATATGGTAAAGATCTTTACCTTAGACTTGAACTCCTTAAAAATTGGGCAATCCATACTAAAAGAGTTGGTAGCTAAAGGCAAGAGAATCATAGCAAACTGCATGGACAGAGTGAAGTTCACCTTTGAGCACACCAAAAAGGTAGAAGAGGCAGATTTAATGGTGGATAGCATCAGAAAATAAGTTGACTCATCCACGCAAGACATGAACATATCCAATAATGTCTATCAAGGACAGCTGGATAAAATTGAGAAGGCAAAATTGGAAATCAACAAGATAAGAATGAGACAAACCCAGTTGAGAAATGCACTTGCGCCATTCCTAGCAGTCCTTAATGAGAACATTAAATAGATTGATGAAACCATTGTGACATATGATCAAGTTCCTTGCATGGATCTAATAAAAATGGAGAAACTGACATATGCCCTATGCGCGCATCTTCAGACAGTTGATGCTATGAAATTATTTTGGTAGAAAGAGATTCAATCTCTTCAAATTATATACCCTGAAGTTTACATGGAGTAAGTATGCAGAAGACTTACTATTTTTTGTACACCTTTGTCATTAATGTCAAAGGGGGAGTAATATAGAATGTGTATATGCAGAAAATGCTATGTATATATCAATAAGATGTTATGATATATAGGTCACATTTTGTGTTAAGTCATTTTGAGTAACTTGCCAACATTCCTTTGTTGCCATAAATGACAAAGGGGGAGATTGTTGGCAAGTTGACTTCCTAAGGATTCATGACTCATTTTGTGTTTTCATCATGGCAACAAAGTCATGTTTAGTTTCTGTCTTGAAAGACAAAATGACTAAGTATGGAAAACAAGGCAGACAAAGATACTCAGCAATCAGCACATCAGCACATGTGTGAGAGATCGAGTTAGTGTATGCACATTCAGATATATGTTGTATGACACATGTAAATGCTACATCCAGAAATGCATAGTACAGAACAATAGTATGGCAAAGTTACAGGTAGATCAGTAGACCAACAGTCCAGAAGATAGAGCATGGAAGCCGACTACTATTTTGATCAACGTGAATTATTTTTTAATGTAATGGGTAAGCGCCTTTGGTTCTATGTTTGTAATGATGTAATTATCATTTTAGTAAACATGCTTGAGATGAATTTTTTGGAAGCATTTTATATTTTGTTTTAGGGCCAACTAAGTGTTTTGTTTTGGGTCGTGCCTATTTGGATATGAACATATAAGTATGTAATGTAAAGTAATGTTACAAGCATCGATTATTATGCAAGAGGAAGATATAGAGGGATAGTATAATGAAGTTAGTATATGATATAGCTCTTTAAGAGAGTAAGAGCATTCACGCATACACAAAACTAATTAGACAACAGTGTCATCATAACAGTTCATTTTGATATAGTGCATATCATCTTTCAGAAGGTTATAGCCTTCATCCTATTGGGTAGTGAGCCTAGGCAGTGAGCCATATACCTTTAACAGGGTTTTGTAAAAGAATCCTAACAGGGTTAGACCTTTAACCAGGTCATTGTACTCAAATTGTAAAGACTACTTCTAATAGGGAAAAGGAACTTTAACAGGTTCATTATACCTAGTACAATATTTGTGGGTACTAATTCCCACTGGGTTTTTCCTCTGATCAAGGTTTCCCCGTAATCATATCATGTGTTATGAGTTCTTATGTTAAGCTTTAATCTATGTATGTTTGATTTATGTTTAAGTTGCTGAAAATTAATTAATAGACAAACACTGATTCACCCCCCTCTAAGTATTTCGAACAATTGGTATCATAGAACCAAAGGTGCTTAACCATTACATTACAAAATAATTCACGCTGATCAAAATAGTAGTCGGCTTCCATGCTATGTCTTCTGGACTGCTAGTCTACTGATCTTCTTGTAACTTTTTTGTACTATTCTTCTATACTATGTGTGTCTTGATGTAGCATTTACACGTGTCATACAACATATATTTGAACACGCATACGCTGACTTGATCTCTCACACGTGTGCTGATGTGCTGATCATTGAGTATCTCTGTCTGCCTTGTTTTCCATACTTAGTCATTTTGTCTTTCAAGACAGAAACTAAACATGAATTTTTTGCCATGATGACAACACAAAATGAGTCATGTATCCTTAGGAGGTCAACTTGCCAACAATCTCCCCTTTGTTATTTATGGCAACAAAGGAATGTGGCCAAGTTACTCAAAATGACTTAACACAAAATGTGACTTGTATATCATAACATATTATTGATATATACATATACTTTTCCACATATACACATTCTATATTGATCCCCCTTTGACATTAATGACAAAGGTGTACAAAAACTAGTAAGTCTTTTTCATACTTACTCCATGTAAACTTTAGGGTATACAATTTGAAGAGATTGAATCTCTTTCTGCCAAAGTACTTTCATAGCATCAACTATCTGAAGATGCACACATAGGGCATATTTTAGTTTCTCCATTTTTATTAGATCCATACAAGGACCTTGATCGTATGTCACCATTCTAGTAAGTTATCTATGGTGTCAAGACTGTATTTTATGTATTGGAACCTTAGGTGTGACTGATGATGTTCTATATGTTGATGGATTACATCATAACTTATTGAGTGTTGGATAGCTACTTGATATAGGTTATCATTTGTAGTTCAAAGAAAACAAGTGCATCATTAACAACAAGGATGGAGACATGATTGCACCAGGCTCTAAAACAAAAGGTAATTTTTTTCAGCTTAAATCTGATGTAAGTTGTTTTGTTGCAAAGGTGGATGATAGTTGCTTATGGCACAAGAGACTATGTCATATCAATTTTGATAACATAGTAAAGATTAGTAATGTCAAAGCAGTTAGAGACCTACCAAGTATTGCAAGACCAGTTGACATAATATGCAAGGAATGTGTTATGGGAAAGCATGTAAGGAGTTCCTTCAGAAGCAAGTAGAACTCAGCTGAAAACAAATTGGACCTAGTGCATATAGATTTTTGTGGTCCTACTCAAACAAGATCATACTACGGAGAAAGGTATTTCATTTTGTTTGTTGATGATTTTTCTAGGATGATGTGGGTTGCGTTCTTAAAGGAGAATTCTGAAGCCTTTGAGAAGTTCAAAATATTCAAAGCTAAAGTTGAGAATGAATTTGGATTAAAACTAAAATTTTTGAGATCAGATAAAGGAAGAGAGTTTAGCTCTGATCAGTTTTATGATTATTGTGAAGAACATGGTATTAAAAGATAGTTGAGTGCACCTAAAACCCATTAGAAGAATGGGATTACAGAAAGGAGGAACAGGATCATACTTGATACAGTGCGCACTATCATGATTGAAGGAAAAGTTGTGCACACCTATTGGAGAGATGCAGTGAACACAGCAGTATATACTATCAACGGAACCCAATTGAGGCCAGGTGCGGATAAGACATCCTATGAACTTGTGTTTGGAAATGTACCTACAGTAAAGTATTTCAGAATCTTTGGCAGAAAGTGCTACATCAAGAGAGATGATGGTGTTGGTAAGTTTGATGCCAGAAGTGATGAAGGTATTTTCCTTGGTTATTCTACTAAAAGAA
>MU219110.1:52632-70801 GCA_018584345.1 Thuja plicata
TCCTAATTTCTTTCAACTCAAATTGTTCAACCAATGAGAGTTGAGGATCTTGTCTTCTTGTCCCACCCTTTGAGGACAACCATTTACATTTTCCCTCCATTTGAAATCACCTCAAAGCTTTTTACTCTACCAAGGATTGACCATGATCAACTCACTCTACCCCCTACCCTTGGGAAATTGCTATAAATACAAGTCATTTTATTTGTATTTGAGATCCAAGAAATTCAAGAGAAAAGTATCCTTATTAGAGGCATTTGGAGACCGTTTGAGAGTATTTGATAGTATTTCAGCATTTGTATAGTATTTTGAGTATCATTCTTAGAAGCATTTGTTGATTTCATAGCATAAATCGTGAGCATTTGAATGGAAAGCACACATATCTTTGAGCATTTGAGCTAGATTAGAGCATGTTTATCAATTTTTCTCATTCTAGGATTGTCCTTGAGAGAGATTAAGGCTGAGATCTCTCTTAACAAAGCTTAGATAGAGAACCATGAGATGTCATGGGTTTAACTTCAATTCTTAGATTAAATTGTATTTTCTTTCCATAGAGTTATTGTTATTTATCCTAATTTCATGAAGGTGTAATCTCACACACACAATAGATTTCTCCCTCTACCTCTATATATCACTTCCAATATCTACCTTTATCTTTCTATTTCTTCCTCTCTTATTTTCTCCTTAACTCTTCCTCTTTATATATTTATCTCTTCCATCTCTATCCACCCCTGTATGTGTAATGTAACTTGATTATCTTTCTACTGTGTTTGTGCAACAACAAAACTAGATGGTGTATCTTGATGTTCATAGCCTGTTCAACTAAGAGGTGGGTGAATCAGTTGTTCCCACACAACTTATACAAATTTTCTCCTTTTGGTTAACACTTAATCAACAATTATCAAATTTAGATTTGTCAGTTAAGCACTTCAAATATCCACATAAAATATAAGCATTAAGAACACAGAAACATTGACATAAAGAACACCAGGATTTTATGTGGAAACCCGATATGGGAAAAACCATGGAGAAGATAATTATCATGAAATGTAAAACAACTATTAAGGTGACACCAGTATGGTGATTTTATGAAGGCTCACTGCTAGATTCACAAAGGCTCACTACCGATAGAAGAAGGTTCACTCTTAATACAAAAAGGATCACTACTGATACACCAAGGCTCACTATCGATACACAAAGGATCACTGGTGATAGATAGATGCTCACTTCTTGTACAATAAGGATCACAATTAGATAATATGAAAAGAGATAGAATCCACCACTGAGATCAATGCACTACTTCGTAGGAACATAAATTCACTATCGCTTTGCATACCACCACGCATGAGACACTTATTGGATACAAATTTTTATTGTATTGTATTGTACTGTACTACATATATCGTATATCTCCAAAAACTAAATTCCTCACTCTTATATATATACATCATCATAAAAATCCATGAGGCTGGCTAGAAAACTTGAAATAGGTTGCACCAAGACATTCCCATGTTGGTAAAGAATGAAATGAGGACCACCTCAAAAATTATAGAACTCCTCACTCAATCCAACATGCTACACCATCTCCAAAGAATTTGGTTCCAATACAAAGGATACACATCTAAATAGGATCGATCCAAACAACCATATGTTACATCCAATGAAGAACACTCACCAAAACTTATCAGTGACAACCTCAACCGAAGCATATAGACTATTGGTACACATCAGTCGATACACAACCGATATGTCAATCTAGTCAGTTCCACAGCAACCAATACACTAAAGGATGGAATAAGGATATGTTGACATCAATGACAACATCATGGATCACATCAACCTCACATTATAACATAGGAGACCAAAAACATTCATCTTTTTTACCCAAAGAAAAAAAAGGGCAATCCCCAATTTGGTAAAATAACTTGTATTACTCTTTTTGAAAACCACCATGTCTTCCTTGCACCACTTGCTTTCCAAAGCCTTTCCATTTAGGCTAAGGTCCATTCTTATCACTATGCCCATATAGTTTTTCTTCATATATACCTACCATTGTGCCTCTAATTTGAGAAAATTTGTGAATGCAAAGGCCCCCCTTTCCATTTATCACTCCATGAACTTTTTAAGCACTACCCACCCTCAGGAAAATTCCTTGTTTTATCACATTATTTTTATCTTTTAACATATTATTCCATATAACTAAACCTTGATTAAGAGAAGGAGAAGATTAAAAAAAATATCTCTATTCTCCAAATACTTAGTTTTAAATATATAAGTCCAATCCTTATTTCCTTCAAGTAGGTTCCATCCTACTTTTTGTCAAGAATTTAATTGAACAGTTGTAGTTTCTAAAAACAAGACCTCCCTTCTTTTTAGGTTTACAAATAATTTCATTTTAAAAAAAATAAAAATTAATTCTGGATTATTAATTTGTTTCCCTCCATACAAACCTTATTTGTATTTTTTTCTATTCAATCAACAATAAATTTAGTCATCTTAAATAGAGAGGTAAAACGCAAGCTTACTGATATTTTTGAGGTTGAATAAAAAATTTAGCTTTCCAACTAGATGATTATTCTACACCTTTCCCACAATGTTGTTCCAATAATTATTTGACTCTTTCTTCATTGATAAAGGAATCCCTAAATATATAGTAGGAAAGGAAATCAACTGACACCCCAAAATTCTCAAGATCCCATTTCAAGAGCAAACTCAATATTGTAGAAATACAAATTTCTTTTATTAAAACTTATGTAGTGTATTGAAAATTTAACATAATCATCTAGAAGAATATTTCAATTTGTGGATTCCACAATTATAGCAGCACCAAAAAGGAATTGTATCATCTATAAAATGTTGATGGAAGGATGAAGTTTGTAAGGAAGTTAAGTAGTGGAACACCTTCCTACACTAGCCTTGAGGTGAGACTAATGTAAAAAAATCTCATATTTTTTCAATAGCTACATAAACTTAATGGAAATAACATAAATAAAATGTATACCACAAAACAATTATTCATGCGGGGAAAACTCTTTTAGGAGAAAAACCTCACACATCAAAAATTGCTCAATATATTATTAAAAAATCAATAACATATACAAATATACCTGTAGAGAAAACTTCTCTTAGGAGTATCATTAACTAGAGATCTAGAGGTAACTAAATATCTATAAGACTCTTACATACACCTTCTATCTCACACACCTAATAAACAAGACCTATAATACATTAAATTGTCAAATTGTATTACAAAACAATGGGATAAAAAATACTTATAAAGTAGTGTATGATGCATCTTATCTTCAATAAATATGCCCTACGATATGTTAGTAAACAAACCAATATGTGTAACTCCCTTTTACAACTCATGTGTTCAACACATTTTTACATTTCTTATTTCAGGAGACTCATGTTGGAAATAATGGGAAGTGTGTACTGAGAGGAGAGGGGTGAATCAGTACCTCTAAAATTTTTAGTAAATTAACCTTTATCCTTATGTAATCAAATTGTTTTTTAACCGAACATATATGTTGTTGTTTCTTTATGCATGTGATATCAACTAATAATCTTAATTGTATGTAGAAATTCATAGAAACATTCATGAAAGTAATTGACACATAACACAAGATATGGTAACGTAGAAAACCCCTATTAAAAGGTAAAAACTGTGGTGGGGATGGAACCCACAAAAACTTCACTATCTGCAGATTGGAAGGGGTCAGTTAAGGCTTACAATTTATTATCACTTCTGATGATCTAACCTATTAGGAGTATCATGTGGAGACTGGTTAAGGTCTACTCTATTAAGAGCTTTAGCAACACTATTTAGTGTGCACTCAGTTAAGAGATTTACAATAGGATTGTTAAATCCACCTTTCTTGAAAGGATTTCTTCTATTTGCTACACTTGTTAGAATGCAGAGAAAAATACTCATTGACCTGAGTGTGTGCAATCTAAAATTTATGATTATAGACCCATTCAATATTACGTGTATAAATGTATCACCTAATGTGATTGATTAATACCTTTGTTTCTCAGTAGCCTTGGTTCTTGGTTCTTGATAACCAAATTCATCTTTTGTTTTTCTACTTCTTGAAACTCTAAGTCTGATCCGTAGATGTTCTCATTGGCTACAATAATCCTCTCATCCATCTCAAATGAATGATTAAAACATCTATTTATAACATAGATTGACCTAATTAAGTTTCACTTATTACAAACTTAACTCTATGATCAACGATTTACAAGTTGACCATGATCTCCTAGTTTGCATGTTTTTAATCAGTTAGACTAATTAAAAAAATTACAATTATGTTTCTTGTTCCTCAATAAATGGATTTAAAACAAATCAAAACTCTAAATATAGAATATAGCTATTTTATCTGATGTGTAAGTTAGATCCCCTTTTCTCAGGATATAACTGACTTTAGGTGTCTGATGCTCAGTTTGCTATGAAATCAGTTTGACTGTCTTTCGGTGTTCCTTTGTTGAATTGTTTGTTAGGTTCCCTTGCTATTGGGTTCCTATATTTCTTCTCTTTCTATTTATAGTGTAACCTTCTTGTCAGGTTCCTTTGTATCTTCTTTGGGTTGCACTTTCGATTTACATTTTAAAACTGTGTCATTGGGTTTCCCTTTACTTAGCACTTTCGGTCTAAACTAAAAACTTGAGTTTTGATGTAGTGTAACCGATGCTTTATAACAACTATTTTCTCTTTGCATACTAATGGAAAAACTTATTTCATCAATCTCCCCCTTTGATATTAGTATCAAAATTTGATATGTGAAAAATACTAACAAAGTTTATAGTATGTACACCATGTATTTACCTTAGTCATTTTATGACTCCCCCTATGCATATTCTGGTATAGTATAATATATGTGTATGTATGCTTGTCTTTATTATTTCTTTTCCTTTTCACCTTGTCTTTTCCCTTTGCGCTATATTTTCCTTTTCCCCTTTTGGACATATCATTTTCCTTTTCCCCCTTTTTTATAGTAAGGGAAAAGGTGTAAAGCCTATAGCTTATAAAAAATAGGAGAGTGAGAGGTCTTCATTTCCTCCATCATCTTCTCCTATTTCTCCTTTAAATGATCAAGAGCCATATTCTCTAATGTGATCTTGGCATGCATGTCATAGATGTTGTCTGCTACAGAAATATTAGGGGTGGAAATTAGTTGTCTTGCTGAACTTATGTGTTGTTGCAAAAGTGTGAGGTTCGGTAATAGTTGAGACTATATCTCAGTAACCTCTTCTTGAAACTATGATTCTGATTCCCAAATTTCTTGTCTTAACCATTTGATTTCAATTATATTCTCATAATGCAATTTGATTACATTTCCATCTGTGGTTATACTTTGAGCACTTGCATTTAGATCGAAATCAATCTTTGCAATCTTATCATTGTTATCCTTTGTGAATTTATCCAAAGTGCCTATATTTTGAATTAAGGAAACAACTTTAGTAATGATTTTATATAATTCATTTGTTAATTTTGAAAGCTTTACCTTATTTTCTGCCACTTCTTGGTTGATCTTTTCTATCATTTTGTATTGGAATTTCTATTCTGCTCATTCTTTAATTGCCTTTTTTGCATCTACATTCTGTGTTGTGATGGCATCGGTGAGAATAGATAGTTGATCTAGAATGGGGGCAACATCAATGTCGGTAACTATCTGGTTTAAGATATCACTTGTGGTCTCTAGTACTAAGGATTCTTGGTGCTTCTTTTTAAGCTTTTCTTGAAAATCTTTCCTTTGACAGATTTCTCTATATTCTTGGAGTGATTCAAAATCTAAAGTAGTTGGATCACACTTTGGTATTTCTATAATTTCATCAAGTGTGACCTCCAACTTATTCTTCTTGGTTTTCTTCTTATTCTTTTGTGATGCACATGTATGTAAAACCATAGCCATCTTCTCTACTTGGTCTGATGTGCTAGAGGAAGGCTTCTATGGTGTTGTACCTTTTCTTGCTGCTCGGTGTTTGCCTTTTGATTTTCTGAGGATGTCTCCTTATCTACCTTTGGTGTATATGCAACTTTTCCTTTGGTGTCCTTTGGCATGGTATCAACTATCTTATCTTGTTCACCTTTCTCTATTTTCTCTTCTTCTGTATCTTTAATTTGTGCATATTTTGTGGTGTTATCTCCATATTTTTGTTCTCCATCGATGACTACCTGTTCATCGGTTGTCCTTCTTTTCTCCTTATCTTGCATCCTTGGGTATGCTTGCATCAAGATCAGGGGTCTTCTCCTTCTGTGACATTATATTGATTGCTTGAATCAATAATGGCATCTTGCCCGGTATTTGTAATTGTGCAGAATCTGTTGTAGTGTCATGTTCATCAGTTTGGTCCTTAACAATAGTGACATATTCATCTTTCTGAATCTCATCTATGGGATCTCCTCCAGTAATATCAATAATTGTATTGTCTGGCCATGTTTCATCTACAAAATCCATATCCTTGTTGCCTCTTGTGTTCAATGATTATTCATTGACATCTTCATCAGTGATAGTAATATGGTCGGGGCTCTGTGTAGCCTGATCATCCTTGTTTTGTTGATTTTTGGTAAGAGAAATTTGTGGCTCGGGACTTGTATCCTTTTTAGGCATATCAAGTATCTTTCTCCATTTAGCCTCACTCTTCCTGTCTAGTTCCAGTAGATTTCCTTGAAGCACTTGGTAAGCTCTAAACTTTGGTGAGAACCTTTTGGATTGATTCTTCATCATCTCTTTATTTTCCTCCATTTTTTATTCAGGAGGCATGACAGATACTAGGGCTCTTTCCCTAATCTCTTTCTCAGAGTGTAAACAAAATGTCCATCTTGCTGATAATCTATCTTGAAGTTCTTTTGGTATTGTATTTTCCAATTATATTGGGAGATATTTGAATATACACATCATTTTGATAATTGCTTCTTCAATTTTATTTTGATCCTTGGGATCCAGTGTTAGCCATCTCTTTATCTTTCTATCATTCACTGTACCTAATTTGATAATTGAAACACATACTTCATCAATAGTTTCAGGAATCTTACTCTTTTCCTTCTAGACAGATTCATCATGTTCAGTGTCCTCAATGTCTTCCCTAGTTCTGAGGAACTTTCTTCTTTTTGTTGGTCCCCTTTTCTATGTTTGAGGTTTCCTCTTATAGGTCCTTACTTGACCTTTGTTTATCAATTAAGGACTTGCATCCTTTGTTGTCTGACTCTTGGTCCTAGATGTAGCAGTGGTCCTAGGTTTCTTTGTTGGTGGAGGTAGTGGTGTGTCCGACTCTATGGAATCTAAATCACTCTCCTTCTCAGCTTCACCGACGGGTGACTGACCCTTGGTTTCTTCTTTCTATTTAGTTTCCTCTTTATTCACCGATAGATTTTACTTTAAGTTCTCGACCATTTTGTCTTTCTTCCTATCAATATTATTTACAACTAAGTCATTTTTAATCCTTTCTTTGGCTTCTTCATAAGTTCCAAACTTAGGTTGTATTTTATCTAATGGCTCATTTATCAATGCCTCAAAAGAATTTAATGCTTGATCTATGTTCACCTCATAGTAAAGTGGAGATAGCCATGCTATTCTCGGTATAGCTAGCTTGATGTATGTGTAGTTAGTGTCTACCATAAAATATATGTCAGTTTTGAAATTTTCTATTAACTATTCTAGAATCCTTACTCTCTTCTGCATTCTATCTTTGAATCTAGCAAAGTATTCATCCATGACTATCTCAAAATTGTCTCCTAGTGATTTTACAAACCCACTAATCTGTATGATCACTGGTCTTGTCATGTCTCATTACACATTACCTATAGATGGGAAAGATTCTTGGAAATAGAAAAATATGCACATTATCAGAGATCCAAACTTACATGAATTAGACTTTGCATTTCTTATTGTCTTCATGTTCTCTTCTAATTGTCTGAGTAGCAGCTCTGATAGATCCAACTATAGTCCCTTCTTGACAATATTATATGATGTATCCACTACTCCAAATGCAATGTTGTTCATCCTGCTAGCCTGAAAGAACTTATATCCTAAGACACATGCTCCATATTTTAGTTCATCATCGTTGATGGTGGATACCTTTAGTCCTCTTCCATCCCATGCTACTCCTGTATTATTCTCAATTTCAACTTTAGGTGGGTGCTTTAGTGCCTTTACCTTATCAGTTATGGGATAACAGGTAACAGCGTGTATTACATCCTTGGTTATCAATTTTGGCTCATCTGGCCATAATTTTTTATCATGTATCCTTCTTAGTACTAACCGAATCCATTCGGGCTTGAACTCCCTCGGGAACCATAGGGCATTTGTGAGCCCTTTTACCTCGATGTGCTTGTGCTCTTCCTTGATAGTGTCATCATTGTTACAAAGCTTCTTGAAATCTTGTTCAACTTCCAGCTCTCTTATTTATACTATCTTGCAGTGTATATATGCTCACACGTCTTCAACAAGCAAAACCCTAGCTGGTATTTTGGAGAATGCACCAACATTGTCAGGTTGTGAAGCAACCTTGGGATATATCTTGTAATGAGGTTCCTCACAGGTTGAGTTCTTGATTAGGTTGACCTTGTTCTTCTTAACATTCTTGAGATTAGCCATTTTTGATGTAGTTTCCATTGATTCTCAAATTAGGGCTTTTTCCCATAAACAAAAATAGATTTCTCGGTTATCTCTGTTACTTACTTCTACCCCCACCACCATCTCCCTTTTCACCTCCTCCCACTTCCTCCCTTCATAGCGCAACTTCATACCCTCCATCCGCTTCCACCTGCTTGTCCTCCCTACCCACCCTCTATGCTTAAATCTCTCCTCTACATGCCAACCATGCAGCCTCTCTATCTACCAACAACGCAGCCCACCGACTGCTTGTCCCTACCCACCCGCCGCTTCACTCTTCTCAAACCCTCCACCGCTTCCTCCATTTCCTCACGTTGCTTCCTACCCCTCACCACTCTCCACCTTCCCTCTATCCTGCACAACATTTAAACTACTGTGCCACTTCTCTACAATGCAGTACCCACGCAGTGCCACCATCCCTCCTCCCTCCCTCTGTCCAAATTGCTGCTCAGCCCGCCACCGCAACTCCTCCACCACCACCTCTGCTTTTCTAGGGAGGCATTAAATTTGAAAACCATTTAGCTGTCCTTTTACAATAATATTGGATTTTCTCAACAACCTTCAAACTGTTAAACTTAACATCACAAACTACTAACATCAATAGGGAGTTTTAAAAATTTGCCTTCACCATATGCATTTTGTTTTTTATAGTCTAACTTTAAACGACCATAACTTGCTCATATTTTGTCCAAATTGACTCCAATTTTTTTTTATTTTGGGTAGATTTTCATAAAGATCATTGTGGTGGTCAATTTCTATTTTTGGTTGCTAGATTTATCATAAATTGCACTTTTTGATGGTTGTACCTACCTAATCCTTCATTTTACAGTTTCTAGAGCCTCGTACAGGCACATAAAGTAACCTTTTTGGGTGTATTTTTTTTTAAAGTGAATTATTTTTTGTCTAGTTTTTGAATATAAAATAATTTTTTGGATTTTCTAACGCTGACAAGTTTTTGTCTTTGTTATTCTTTGTCTTATCTTGTTGATTATAGCCTAACAGTGGTTTGCAGGATGTTGAAAAAGAAGACTAAAAACATAGACTACTAATGAATCATCTTGCAAGTTGCCTTGATCGATAGAACGCTAAACATTGTGCTTACATATTGTTTTGTTTTATTGAAATAGGAATGCACATGCAAGACTTTTTAAAATAAACTTTTATATGGTGTTTTAGGGATGGCAATAATGTCAAGAAACTATGCTCTCTCCCTTTTGGGATGATTAGAAATCTAGAAACATTATTGTCATTTTCTTATGTGTCTAAAGTGTCTTCTAGTTTTGTAATCCCAAGAAATTGCATGGAAGTATCCTCTCCCCTTGCCTTCGCAGATCTTGGGTTAAAGAGAAATCCATACAAATCCTTTAGCATGGCTACCTCCCAAGATATTTAATAGAGCTAGTGAGAGTGGATTTCCCAACCGATAATAGGCTAAAGCCAAGCCTTTTTAAACCGGTATATAAAAATGTCATTGTGATTAATCTCACAGCGAACAAGTGTCATTTTCATTATACCAAAAGAAGATATCCCTCAGTACCCTCGTGGTGTGTAAAACCTACAGAACTTAACTTTTGTAGGCTAGGAGGCCTCCTTAATGGGGATAACCTTCTGCATGTATAGCCACCTGAATGGATGCCTTGACTAAATTTTTTTTTCTAGAAACCAAAATCCCCTTATCTATTGGCGCAAAAGGTCGGAGACTAACTAGGACGTCCCACATTTTCATGGCTCTTAGTAGAGACAATGGTCCCTTGGGAAGTGATTACCCTTGGGATTCAAATCTTGGTGTGCCTAAGAAGTGAGTGCATTGTAAGGAGGAGACCGTGCCTCCAAGCTTCTAATTTGTCCGCTATGAGTAGGCATGGCTGAACTTCAGTTCATATGGGAATTCAGAAGATATTTCCCTAACTTACCTAGGATTGTGGTGTGTCTATTATTTTTATAATAAACAGTCTCCATGATGTGTCTTGCATGAGTGTTTAATGAAACAAACAACAACAAAAACAACAACAATAATCAAACAATCAAACAATTTGAAAAACTATACACTTTAGGTACTTGTCTATCATATCTCATCTGAAACTTTAATGATTTGTCAGAAACCTGTTGAAACTTTGTCTTTTCATCAGTCTATCCTACTACGTTCAGTCTATTATGAGGTCTACACTGTCATAACGCTTCTTCTAGTTTGTATTTGACTATGTTATGTTGTCACTCCAACCTATCGTTGTCTTGAAATATTATGTTGTTACGCTTGTCCAATTGACCAGTCCTTTGTTCAAACCTTATCAGTCTTTGTCTATGCTATCCTTATTCTGGGTTTTGAGAGCAGGTTAGTTAACCTTGACTCAAGATCAAATTATTTTCTATCTCCTCCTCAGTTGGACATTTATCACTTGGTCTCTTTAGTCTTGGACTTAGACAACACTTTAGATATCACAACAATGTCAGTCAAGTGAAGCAACTTATTTATGCTTGTACAAACTAGAAATCATTTTAAGGAACTTCATGAACATGGATTCCCATTTGAAGACACCTCCTTTTTTGGATATAATCCTCTTTTTGGGAAAGATCCTCAAACTCCTCCTAGATCACTATCCCCGTAGAACAAGTTACGTAGTCCTAGGATGTCGGCAGAAAGACAAAGTTGAGGTAGGTCTCGACAGAGAGATCTCTATAGTAGTACCAAAAATAACAATATTCACCACTCCTTGAGTGCATTAGAACCTAAGGAGGAAGAGATTGATGAATGTCTCCAAGATAAGAGGTTTGTAAAACTCATGAAAACAATCATAAATCGGGATAAGGAACAATATTTCCTCGACCTAGCAAAGCAAGGTGCTCAACTTCCACCTCACTTCAAAGTTGAGGATATCATTGCTAGATAAGAAGAGACTCCCATGACACTCATGTCTAAACAAATGATAAATTTACAAATGGAATTACAAGAACTCAAAAAGGAAAAGGAAAATCCCAACATAAAGTTTTCCTTAAACACAATCTATCCTTTTCCTTTTGATAAAGATTTGTACTTACCTCCGTTCCCATGTGGAGTTGAAATCCCATGATTTTATAAGTACAATGGTCACTCTAATCCACATGATCACATATAATAATTATGTGCTCTTTGTACAAAATTTATGCATGGTGAGACATATCTTATGCATTTCTTTCCTCAGAGTTTGAGCAGCCAAGCTATGGAGTGGTTCTCAAAGTTACCCACTGGTATCAAAACTTTTGATGAGCTAATGAATTTGTTCCTAAAATAGTATTCTTACAATATCCAACATCCTATGATGATGATTGATTTATGCAACATGAAGAAAAACATAGGAGAACCCTTTCTGACCTTTCTTCAATGATGGAGACAAATTTTTTCTAGATATCCATGAATCATGCCTGAGTCTAAAAAGATGGATATTTTTGCTAGTTTTCTATTTCTAGAACTAAACTATCCCCTTCAGATGCAATGTCCACCCTCTTTTGAGAAAATGGTGGAAAATGCGATAAAAATAGAAGATGTGCTTGTTAAAAAGGGTGACATTACCCTCTATAAGGAAAAAAAGTTTGGTTCCAACTCCAAAGACAAAACTAAATATTGGAAAAAAAACAAGCATGTGGTCAATGATGGAGTAGTCAATCATTCTACTCCCCAATTAAAACCAGTAGTCCTCAATCTGACAAGTGGCTCAAGGCCCTAAAAACTACTGAAAATACCACTAAATCCTCATCGTCTATAGGGGTCAACAATTTGTTGAAAGGAAAACCATGGATTAAACACAAACAAGACTTTGACTCTTTAGGAGAGTCCTACGAATCTTCACTTAAGACTCTACTGGAAAGCAAGTTGATCACATTGCTAGATAACTCCAAACCATATGATCCAGAGGTAAAACCTAAATGGTGGAGAGACAATGATTTCTATCAATACCATAGAAACAAAGGACATATGACAAAAAATTGCATGAGGCTCAAACATGAGATCCAAGATCTGATTGATAACGAAATAATTGTGGTTGATAATCACAACAAGAATGTTTATCATAAGGCATTCAAAGATCCTTTCCTAGAACATCTCAAGGGAGAAACTTATAAGAAAGGTGCTCAAATAAATCACACTTACTCTAATGACGACTACAACATCATTAACATGCTTGAGCCATCTCATTCTAAATATTTCAATGTCATCATTATCAAAAAGAAAGAGAAAGAGTCTTGATCTGCTAACACAGTGACCCGACCGCAAGCAAAGGTCACTCTAGGGGGTTCCAAATCTTCCAAATCTTCATCATCTTCCAATAAAATGTCGGTATCCAAATCCTAGATACCTCTTAGCAAAAAATATTTTGTGGATACCTCTAAAGTCTCATAGTCCAAACAACTAACTTCATCCAATACTATGGACTATAGCATCATTGAGAAATTGCATAGAACATCTGCCCAAATTTCAATCTTTGAATTGCTCAAACTCTCTCAATCTCATTGAGAGGTCCTAGATAAAGTGCTATCAACTACCAATGTCCATAAGGACTTGGATTTGGATTAGTTTCAATCCATGGTGGGTTACTTAACCTCGCCACATTACCTATCATTCTCATAAGAAGATGACAACCCTTTAAGTCATACACATAATCTCCCCTTGCATATCAAATTCATAATCCAAAAACATCATGTTCGACGGGTCTTGATAGATGGAGGCGTAGGGTTGAACATCTGCACATACAGGTTAATCTAGAAACTAGGATTTTCAAAGAATATCATTGATCCTAAAAATAAAATCACTATCAAGGCATATGATGAACAAGAGAGATATTCTAAAGGTCTTGTCACTTTACCAATCTGAGTGGATACTGTTGAGAGGGATGTTACCTTCCAAGTTCTGGATCTCCCTCTGGCCTACAATATTGTATTAGGAAGACCCTGGATCCATGAGATGCAGGTAGTTCCATCAACGTTCCATCAATGCATCAAGTTCCCATTCAATGGTGTAGAGGTAACTATTCCTGCAGACACTAGCTATGCCTGTAATGCATTAAGACAAGCAACGAACACTCTAGTCCCACATAACAGTGAGGTGGCCCACTCTGAATTGGCCACAAATGTTTTGAAGGAAATGGAAAAGAAACTAAAGATAAAGGATGTTGGCATGTGTGGATACACAATGGAACCCATACTATCAATCACATCTCTTCCCACATCACCTAGATCCTATGGGAGGCTGTCGAAAGAGATGAAATTGACAACACCCCAAGCAATCTATGATATTGAATTTGTTAAGCTAACTTACCATTAGAGGATGAAAAATAAGAACAAACCATCTTGGATTGGCTATATAAGGAACCTAAAAATAATGAGTTCAAAAAATAATGAGGCCAAACAACAACAACAACAATAATAATAATAATAATGTACAAATGAGATTTCTTCATTTATCATTGAAAATACTTAGAAATCAAAATGTCGACTTGGATGTTTAATTATACTCGATTTAATGAGAGAGATTAAGGAACCAGTTATTTAGCTTAACCTATTAAATGATGGATCACATACTTTAATGTGAATTAGTATTGGACAAATGATTTAACTAAGTTTATAAGTAGATTATTACTTTAAGATTAAAAAAAATATTATTGGTTACTTGGGTTAAAGGATCCGTGTGCAATTAAATTATTATTATTATTTTTTAACCAACTTTGTTAATGAAGTTAATTAAAAAATGTTATAGTACAACTTTAAAAATTGGGGCTAAAAGATAAATACTATTAGTGTTATAATCCGAGACATGAGTAACTAAATGATTAATTTATTGGATCTGTATTTAAAACGAATATTGATATCTTTAAATTAATTGGAGTAAATTTTCCACTCTATTAAAGTAGTGACCCCTTTAAGATTTATTTACTAATAATTTTATCTAAATATAATATTGAATTGAACTTCTAGTGGATCGTTTACCTTATTGGAAGAAAGTTTTGAAAAAATGATCAACTTGATTATTAATTGATATTACTGTAAAATCAAACGTCTATACACTTTTGAATTTCTCGATGAGATCTATTTTTGACCTTGGATATTTAATTATTCATTGAATTCATATTTAAAAGGAAATACAATTTAGTTTAAGATTCTAAATTAAATATAGAAGGGTTTTTTTTTAAAAAAAATTGTTGCATTTTGGTTGTAAATTTTAGGGCATGACACTTGGTATCAGAGCATAAGTTGCAACACTGGGATCTATAGATAATCTTGTGGCTTATGTTGTTATTGTGAAGCGTTAAATAATTGGTAGTGATTACTAAATTTTCCTTGTGTGTATTTCTTTTTGTGATTATATGCAATTATGATGTGTCAGCATGATCCAGGTATAACATTAACTATGTTTTAGGGAATATCTATGGCATGCATAACTAAATGAATTACATTAAAGTTATGATAAAATAAACATTGGAAAGGAAAATGAATAATTGTTCCTTCATGCATTCTATGTCTAATAAATCATAGGAGGGTGAATAAATCATAGGAGGGTAGTTAAGGAAACACCACAGTAACATTGACAGTATAAATATAAATGATGACTAGAGAAATTTAAGTAAGTGGCCTAAAACCCTTAGTGCACATGTGATTTTATGGTATGATTGGTTACTACATATAGAAGCTTTCATAAATGACCAAAGAAAATTATTATTCAGCCATGTGCTAGTTGTGATGGTAGGATTAGGAACAATCTCTTTAGTTGCTTGTTTATTAAGGGGAAACTCTCCATCATGGATATAGTAAGAGTTAAGAAATGAATCATTTCTTTAAGAAAAATGTGTAATGAATTGAAATTCAAACAAATGAAATACACTCCTAGAGGGGAATATAATGTGGTGCTATCTTCCTGGGAAAATTGAGTTCCTTGTGATGGTAGTTATAAATGTCCTGCATTAACACAGTATTTTTCTTGCTGGAAGATTGTGTTGTTTCCCATGACCTGAGAATTTGGATATAATATGATGTTGGTTAGACCCCTTGTGAATGTGAAAGAACCTGTACCAGTGCTTATTTTGGGTTTTGTGTGGAACCCGTAATTATTTGGTGTGCCATGGGGTGGTGTAATCTAACACTCGACCATGGAGGTTAGGTGTGTTATGAGTATGGTAGAACCATACCACTTATGTGATGTTGCCAGATTATTACCCTACTGAGTACCAACCTATGAGTTGTATTTAAAAAGGAATGGTAAAGGTTCTAACCTCTCAGGTAGAAATTACAGTGTACAAATAATGGCGGCACGAAGCAACCTTAGCTTCAACTACTCGAGGGGAAAGAAATCAATACTTTCCCTGTAACTCAGTATGTAAAGGGGTAGTATGCTACTATCATTACCACTTCATTGGGTAGAAAGGATGATGTATGTGTAATGGCGGTGTGAAGTGACCTTAGCTTCCACTACTCAAGGGAGTAGGTAATTCACTACTTCCCCTTATGATGGACCCAAATGCGTGGTTCATGAGTGTAAGCCCTTTCCCCCAAAGTTCTTGAGTATGATACTAGTATCGGATATGAGATTTTATGATATGACTTGTGGATATATACTATTTCCTAATGGTCCAGCATGTGGCGGAAGTGTATCCCATGCTATGATGGATACCGTACCCACACATGCTCTGGTATGATGCAAAGGGGTATGATGCCACACCCACTAGTATTCCAACAATAATGTGGATGGTGAAGCCGTGTTTTTGATGGTAGCGAGTTGAGCTCGAGAACATGATGCCACGTATAGAGTTACGTGAAGGCACAGTAATATATACTTGTATGTATTTTTTTTTTCCTACATGATGTAGAGCATGTTGGAGACGCTTGCATACTTGTAGATGGGTACCCATGGATGCTCAGTTATTTAGACGTGGTAGGCATATGGGGGGACCCTAGCCATGTATACCTCTGGTTACAGTAATGATCTATATGAGATATTTCTATGCGGGGTGTTGCCGAGGTGAACACCCCATGCCATGTGGATAGTAGGCCATTGGGCCACCACATGAAGGGCTATTGTGAAAGCCAGACGTTGTTTCCTCCTTCCTTGTGAGGTGGCTATATATTTAGTCACATAGTGATGTATTGTGCTATATCATGATAATTTTAGGTCAGCAACTTGTTTATCTTCTCTTGTGATGGTTTAGCCATAGATTTTTTTTAGGAAGCTTATTATTGTGATTTAATTTTGTGATATTTTCAATTTTGTTAGTTATTGTTGACATTAATAACTTATTTTCTTTTTGAGTGGCTAAACTATTTTTTTGTTGGTGTAATTTGGTTGCTGACCATGTGTAGTAATGTGTTTCCTCACCAAGAAGGCTAGAGGCTGACTTGGTGAGTGTATATGAGGAAGTGGATGCAGAAAACCTTTGAGTATGGGGGTACGTGAGGCTATTATGTAGCTAATATCCACTACCCACCTTAGAGTGGTGACTATTCCTTGGAGGCTAAATACCTTACACAAACAAGGGGTAGATCACGTAGACTTGTATGGGGGAAAACTCACCATGTGTGTGTGAGCCATATATGAGTGCATTCCCAGTACCATCAAGCCACTTGGTGAGGTATGTATCATGGATTTTGGATCATGTATCATGGACTATGGTTATGTGTTCAGTATATTGTACCCTAGAGTATTTTGGCTTGAGCCACTCCTGAGCCCTATGTTGTGATTTGTATTTTTGGTGATGTGGACTATTGTGTGATTGTGCAAATGGATGTCTACCCATGCTTACTGTTGCATCTTAGAGATAGAAATGTAATCCTTTGTTTGTTAGAATGTATGTTACCATGCTTAATCAATTTTGATGACATTTATGATGATTAAAACTAATAAGAAAGATTTGAAAAGATATCTTGCTCAAATTGTTTAATGAGAGGTTTCCTTGGAACGGTAAACCTAGTATAAATGGGTATGAATACAAAGGAATTTTGATGAGTAAAATCTTCTAACTAGATTTGGAATGATGAAATTGTGGAAAATGTTGAAGAAATTAAGTGAATGGATTAGTATGCTATGTTAAAGTGTTGGCATTCGGGTATTATTTATTTAAGTTGATGTACTTTCTATGTTAGGATTAATGAGAAATTAGTGCAAAATTATTGTTCAGTTTGGACCATATGTGTGATAATGAAAAGAAAATGAGTACAAAGCTTCTTGTAAAGGTTATGTTTGGGTCCAAAAAAGAAGATTAAAAGAACACCTTGTACTAATCAAATTACACTTTAAATTGTTTGCAACTAACCTTTGAATACTTAATTGGTCTATAATGTTTCTTATGTTGAAAATACATAGTTTTGTTCATTGGCTACTAACCTATTGTGAGACACACACTAGACTGTTATAGTTTACTATTTTGTTCTCATGCTTTCAATAGTTTATGCTTTGACATACTTTGACTAACAGAGAGACTTTTTATACTTTTGAGGATCGGTGGAATCCTGTGTTATATATTCAGCACCTGATTTTGTAATCAGGGTACTTTTGAGATGTTTATGTTCTGATTTAGTTTCAGCTTATATTGATGTCT
>MU219110.1:81759-107108 GCA_018584345.1 Thuja plicata
TTATATGTTTTAACTTTTTTTTTTAAAAAGAGATTTTTATGTTAATCGCGGGCGTCGAATTTTTCGCAGTGAAATATTTTTGTTTTGAGTTTGGGGGGGGTCGAAACCCCTCCCCCAAACCTCCGTCCATTGTTATGGGGGCCACGCGGCTCGCGGGCCACGCACAGTGGGGGCTCCACCGGACAACGACGGCCGCCCCTCTTCGCCCTCCCCGTTGCCTTAGGTAAGCCGACGGTGGGCAGTGGTGCTGCCGCCTGCGGCCACCACTGCTCCACCCGACCTCTGTATTACTCCGCCGCCGGTGTTAATAAAACCCCCCTGCTCACTGGTTATCGCCGCTTCCCCCTCTGCAGTTTATAATTTTTATTTAATTTGTTTTATTTTATATATTCGGGTTTTGATATATTAGGTTAGAAAATAATTTTATTAAATGTTTTTTTTTATAAGATTTGATTTGATTCACTAAATTAGATTGTTTTAAAAGATTTGATTTATATATATGAAATTATATATATATTTGTTTTTATTTAAGTTTTAATTATATTATTAGTTTAGGATGTTTAATTAACATAAATTAATTAATTTAAATGTTAGATTTGCATATTAACTTTCTTTATTTAAGAATTTTTTTTGTAGTTAAATGGTTTTTTTTTAGGATTAGGTAGTAATTTATATGGTTATGCATTATAGTCTTTAATTTAAAATGGATTAGTTTAATTTAGTTATTAAATTTAATATAGTGTCGAAATATTAATTAAATAATCTCTTGGGGGATTAAAGTGTAGTCGTTTATATTAAAGTTATTATGCTTAAAAATATAGGAATTAAGTTTATTTTTGTTTAAACTTTTAAATCTAATCATTCTTTGTTAGTTTCTAGCCTTTTTCGTCACCTTTGACCATTTTCGTGCACGGTTGACTTTCGGTCAACTATGGTCAAACTTTATCCGTTGGTCTCGAGGTTTGAACCAGATGTTCCTCGCAGTTTCTGGAACCTTAAAATTTAGTTCCAAGCTTTTTGGAGATAGTTGACTTTTTGGTCAACATGGGTTGACTTTATGGTCGACTGTCTCATTTTGCGCACCTTTGACTTCCTTAGCGCTTTGTGGACCCTAGTGACACTTCCTCACGTATTTTAAGACACGGTTGAATTTTGGTAAACCCTAGTTGACTTTTAGTCAAACCATCTCGATTTGCATGTATGACTCTTCCTTTGGGTCTAAGCAAACCCTAGTTGTACCATTCACCTTTTTAATGTATAGTTGACTTTTGGTCAACTTTCTCGGTTTACGTGAAGTTCCAATTTGGAGCTTAGACATCCTTTAGGATAGCTATGAAAGCTATTCCTCTCCTTGAGACCTTTTCTGGTTTCGTTTATCCTTTTGCACCGTTTGCATGCATGTGTTACCCTTGTGTTGTTTTAGTATCCCATTTTAATGCATTTTTTTTTTTTAAATTTTATTCGTGTGTTTTTGCCCAACTTTTGGGCATGACACCTATATAGGAGAGCTAGCACCCATGCATTGTGTAGAAAGTTGGAAACATAAAGATGGCCTTACGACTTCCACGAGTAAGTCGAGTCTTAGGGGGGGATGATGTAGTGCCTCCCTCATTTTTGTTTTATGTCTGACACTCTGAGGGTTGTAGATTGAGTCTTATCGCATAGATGACCATGTAGTATTCTTGCGAGAGTGTACCCTATTATCTTCTTACTTGTATTGTCCACTCTGTGAAGCATTATGTTGCATTTGGACATTGATTTACTAAATTATTAGTACTAATGGTTAAGTGCTTGAATATCATGGATTGAATTACGATAAGGATAGTGTAGGATTCTGATAAATGATAGGTGCTTTGATGATTAAAAGGATAATGTAGTTAAATATTAGATTGGCTAAACTAAAAGACTAGCAAAGGTAATGTTATGATTCATTGTAATTGAAACACTTTGGGTTAGTCGGATTAGGTTACTATGTTATAGTTATGGATTTTGCATTAGGGATACTGATCTAGTGAACGTTATAATTATGTGAGAGACTAATTGATGCTTACTTGATTAAATGGGGAATGGTGAATTGATTCAGTTGTGATGCGATATGATTTCTAACATGAAATGAAAGATAAATATGTAAGGAATGCTTAAGAATGCATAGTGAAAAGTAAATTGATTTTGTAGAAGTTTTCTAGAGGTTTTGAATTAAGTATATTTCATTTTGATGCATATTATTCCTTGGACTACTGATATTCGGACTTAGTGTGCAGGGAAGATGACCATGGTGTTAAAATCGGGGAATCAAGATTAAACCAATGTGAAAACAGTGCAAACCAAGGTTGCTCTTTATGGAAGAGATAAAGCCTCATTGTGATGTGTTTTAAATTCGTAATAGTAAAGTGTATGGTTTTAATTGTTATTGAATGTTAATTGTGGTTTTTTATTTTCAACTGGGTAAGCCATGTGTATTGTGATGTGTATGTTTGTTTGTGAATGTCACTTGACACATGTGTTGTGCTTAGGTGGCTATGGCTTGTCCCTTTCGGGTGGAGATTGGTTGCAACAAAACCTAGGAGAATACCTTGTAGGATCCCCATGTGTGCCCACTTGGTTAGAGAGTCTTAAGAATGGTCACATCTCTTGAATTTCATGGGTGAGTTTAAGAGGGGTTTTTGATGGGTTAAAAGGACTCCTAGGGTTGAGTTTAGGCCCTTTTAGAAAGCCCACTTGGTATACCCATGGGTTAGGGTCATTTTTTACCATAGGACAACCTAGGTAGGTGTCTTGAACCCTCCCAAGAGTTAGATTTCCCATGTTGGTCAAAAATGAACATGTGAGAGCTTGTCCTTGGGTAGACAAATGTGTAAGAGGTTGGGAAGACCAACCAATGAGAACACACACTCCACCCAAGGAAGTTTGGGAAGTGTAAGAGAAGTATTTAGGGGGAAGTTTGGGAAAAAAATTTTGGGTTGTTCACCCACTCTCCATCTTTGGAGACAACTAAGAAGTTAGAGGGGATTTGTGAAGGTATTAAAAAGGGAATCCCTACATTAACCTCTTTAGTGACATAACTTGGTCAAGGTTGGTTGCACTATCTTCATGATTGTTTTTGTTGGATTCATGTATGCAAGATTTTGTGGTCGATAGAAATGTGCAAGTATGTTTTGTTCATGTTGTGCTTTGAGGGTGGTAGGTTTGGTGGAGTAGAGTGTGTTGTTGTAATGTTTCATGGGACCTTTCTTGCCTCATTTTCATGTTTGTGGTTTGGGTATGCAAGGCCAATCTCACCCTTGGGAGGGTAGAGGAGCCTTGGGGTGAAGAGTGTAAGAATCTTTGTGAGTTTTTATGTAAAAAGATTGGTTACTACCTTATAGGCCTTATGGAGGCAAGATAGCACAGTTATGTTTTTTTTTATCCTTTTGCATTTGTTCTCCTTCACCCCATCAATGGGTCATCAAGAGAGCCTATGTGCAAGCTTAAAATGGGTATCAAATTTGTGGTGTGATGTGGTTGTTGTATGGTTATGTTCCTTTGTGAAACCGGTTTAATCTTGGCTCCCCTAGCTCAGGGGTGGCCTTGTAAAGGCCTAGGCTAGGAGGAGAGCAGGCCCATGGTCTTCTTGTTTCCTTCTTCCTATTTGTAGATTCTAGGTTTTGGAGCTTTTGAAGGTTAAGGGTATCTTATCTTCTAGGAGAGTGTAGTTGCTATTTTTGTTTGAAGGTTAAGGATTTACATATTCGTAGATGATTTTGTATGAGAAGAAATTTGTAAATCTTAGTATAACCATTTCATTTACAAAAGGCTCATCTAAATGTATATTCTTACAGTTTTATATACACAGAAGTGTATAAGATTATTTTATGTTCACATAAGAATACATGTTCATTTGCATTCTATTTTTCTATTTTATTAAATCTGAAAGTTAATGTTTTAACATGCTAGATTAAGAGAACCTAGATATGTGTATATGCATGCAACTTCATATTTTGTTTACTTTCCTTTAAAAAAAAAACAAATCTGAAATTTAAATAAATCTGCTTTTTAAATCTATGAAAATACAAGTTCATAAGTGTTTAGAGTATAGATTTCCCTTAGATTCTTTCATAAGAATATTGTTTAAATCTAATAGCATACATTAATATAATTCCAAAAACTGTAGACCTATATACCTAAATATGTTGTAAATTTAAAATATAAATATATGCATGTATATATATGTTTCCATACATATGCATATTTATATTTGTTTATGAAAATTCCTGTTTAAGTTTATGACCCATTAATCTTACTGATTTAGTCTTTTCAAAAGAAATTACCCTCTTCATATGTTTACACAGAAATTAACTGTGTATATTAAAATAAAATATTTTATTGAAGGAAAAAAAAAGAGGGGTCATAAAACTAGCTAATATCTTAAGTAAACAAAAATACATTAAACATAGCTGAATCTAATTTTTTTAAACATAAAATAAAATAAATATATTATAAACAATTTTTAATTTTGGCCCTACGAAGTGGGCGACTGATGCTACGTCCCCCATGCGGTGGTGACTAGGATGGCTACTGTGGCACCCTTCCCCCACGCTGTGGCGACAACCACAACTCGTGGCAAGCCACGGCTGTGGCCTAGCCATAGCGTGGAGAGGAGAGGCACCATGCCTCCCTAGCCTCCCCCACGCGGCCACATTTCACAGCCGCTATCCCCCATACAAAAAAAACCCTCTCCACTACATTTCTTAGAAACAAAAAAAAATGCCCCCCAACACTATTAAAATGAAATAGATCATAGCCTGTAGCCTGCGTTAAAAGAAGGAATTATTATTACATACAAATAAAAGACAGAGTGAAAAAAAAATAGCTATTTTGCAAGTGCTCTTTTAACTATATATATATATATATATATATATATATATATATATATATATATATATATATATACACACACATGTTTTTGTATATAAGAATCTATACAGATTAATGTACATATGCTTATAAATAAAGACAAATGCATATAGATTTTTGTTGCTCCTCCATTGCTTTCAACCTGCAACAATAATCATATAAAAGAACAAAATAATAAGATAAAGATAAATGCATATAGATTCTTGTTGCTCCTCCATTGCTTTCAACCTGCAACAACAATCATATAAAAGAACAAAATAATAAGCATTAGGGTTTGAATATTTTATGAGAGAGAAGAGAAGAGAAGAGTAGAAAGAAGAAAAGAATCTTTCTTTTGGGCTTCTTATTTTCCCTTAAACCTAATTCCAAATTAGGGTTAGGGTTTACAAAATAGGATTAACTTTATATTTTTTTGTTATTTCCTTAATGAATGCGCCTTTTTAAGAGGGAAAGTTGAAATCTTCTTTTAGGAGGGAAAAATTATTTAGTCCCTATTAATATTAAACCATCCTTCTAATTTCATCACTTGACTTAATAAATAATTATTGTTTATTGATTATTTTATTTAGTGAATGAGATTTATTTATTGATTTAAATAAATTGTAGAAACTTGTATTACTTAATGAATTTGATGTCTTTTATATTTTTATAATTTTCCTTTTTAGAAGTAATGTTTTTCTTAATGTATGGCTTTTGTGGTTGTTTTATTTCATAGGATTATTATTAAGTAATAGGTGTGACTTGCTAATTTAATTGAATTTAGTTATTCAAACTATTTTTTTTAAAGAGTAATTTAATTATTAATTTACTAGATTTTTTTTAGTGTGGATAATTAAGAATTTATAAGATAGAAATAAAATTAAGTATTTAATAAAACATTTAAAGAAAATGTATTTTAGTCATTATATAGATGATTTTTGTTAAATTTTTTATTTTTTATTTTTATGGTAGATTTAATTCTAAACTTAATGCTTTAACATGATCTGGAAACATGGAATATTGTTAAACCTAATTAAGTTAAACTATAATAGTTTGAAAGCACTATATAGAAACTAAAAGATAAACATTTCAACGATTTAATTAATTGAATTAAATAAGGGAGCGAACTCTTAGGACTAATTTATTAATATTGATTGAATTACAAATTTTGATAGGTAAAGACCCAACAACAACAACAACAACAACAACAACAACAACAACAACAACAACAACAACAACAACAACAACAACAACAACAACAATAATAATAATAATGTACAAATGAGATTTCTTCATTTATCATTGAAAATACTTAGAAATTGAAATGTCGACTTGGATGTTTAATTATACTCTATTTAATGGGAGAGATTAAGGAACTAGTTATTTAGCTTAACCTGTTAAATGATGGATCACATACTTTAATGTGACTTAGTATTGGACAAATGATTTAAGTAAGTTTATAAGTAGATTATTACTTTAAGATTAAAAAAAATATTATTGGTTACTTGGGTTAAAGGATCCGTGTGCAATTAATTTTTTTTTTTTTATTTAACCAACTTTGTTAATGAAGTTAATTAAAAATGTTATAGTACAACTTTAATAATTGGGGCTAAAAGATAAATACTATTAGTGTTATAATCTGAGACTTGAGTAACTTAATGATTAATTTATTAGATTTGTATTTAAAATGAATATTGATATCTTTAAATTAATTGGAGTAAATTTTCTACTCTATTAAAGTAGTGACCCCTTTAAGATTTATTTACTAATAATTTTATCTAAATATAATATTGAATTGAACTTCTAGTGGATCGTTTACCTTATTGGAAGAAAGTTTTGGACAAATGATCAACTTGATTATTAATTGATATTACTGTAAAATCAAATGTCTATACACTTTTGAATTTCTCGATGAGATCTATTATTGACCTTGGATATTTAATTATTCATTGAATTCATATTTAAAAGGAAATACAATTTAGTTTAAGATTCTAAATTAAATATAGAAGAAGGGTTTTTTTTTTTTTTAAATTGTTGCATTTTGGTTGTAAATTTTAGGGCATGACACTACTCAAAGTTGGATTCATCTGAGCTATTGATTATGTAGGATGGATTTCCAACATCATACCAGTATCCAAGCCAGAGAAATCCATCAGAGTCTACACTAATTTTAGGGACCTAAACAAAGCATGTCCAAAGGATGACTTTCCTTTGCCTAACATTGACATTATTGTAGACATGATAGCTGGGTATGAAATGTATTCTCTCATGCATGGTTTCTCTAAGTATAACTAAATCAAGATTGTGCTAGAGGATTAAGAAAATAATTCCTTCACATGTGCCTAGGGGACATTCTGCTAGAATGTCATTCCTTTTGGTTTGAAAAACATAGGAGCTACCTATCAAAGGGAAATAACAACTATCTTCCATGATATGATGCACAAAACCAAGGAAGACTATGTGGATGATACTCTTGTTAAAATAATTAAATTATCTATGCACCTACAAGACTTAGGCCCAATCATGGACATAATGGAGAAGTTTAAATTAAGGTTGAATCCCAAGAAATGTACATTCAGTGTTACATCTGGCAAGCTATTGGGTTACATTATCAAAGATAAAGGCATAGAGGTTGATCCTGAAAAGGTATGAGCGATACTAGAAATGCCACCTCCTAACAACATCAGTCAGATGAGAACACTCCGAGGGATAATTTAGTATATTAGAAGGTTCATCTCACAGTTGGCTGATAGATAACAACCATTTACCAAGACTCTATGCAAGGGAATTACTTATTAATGGAGTGAAGAATGTGACAAAAGTTTCACTCAAATAAAAACATACCTGGAAAATTGACCAGTACTCATGCCACCTCAACAAGGCAAACTATTGAATATGTACATTTTAGCTACCTCAACATCATTGGGGGCACTGCTAGCACAAGAAGATGAAAACAAGAAAGAACATGCTATTTACTATATCAGTAGGACTTTGGTATCCTATGAGATGAACTACTCTATGATCGAGAAAGCGTTCCTGGCAGTAGTCTTTTCATCTTAAATACTATGTCACTACATGTTGGCTCACTTAGTCAAATTGGTGGCTAAAATTGACCCTTTGAAGTATCTCCTAAGTAAAGCTACCATCACTTGAAGATTGACTAAATGGGCTATTCTTCTTAGTGAATTTATAATGAATTATATTAAGTGTAAAGAAATCAAAGGGAAAGAAATTATAGATTAACTGGCTGATGCTCCACTGAAGGACAATGAACCAATCAATGTTGAGTTCCTAGATGGATCTATTTTGTACATCACTCACAAATCCTTGAAAATGTTCTTTGATGGCTCCTTTACGCAACAAGGTTTAGGTGCAGGGATTTTGTTTCTTACTCCTCAAAATTATTCCATTCCAAAGGTGTACAAGCTCTTGTTTCCTTGTACAAACAACATAGTAGAATATGAAGCACTGGTAAATGGAATCAAATTGGCTCTTAAATGGAATGTTTTTGAGTTACATGTCCATGGTGACTCTCAACTTATAATCAACCAAATCAATGATGTATACCAGACTAAGGATTACAAACTCATGCCTTATAAATGAATGGTTGATGACTTTAAGAAATACTTCACTTTTATCACATTTCAACAAGTGCCAAGGACAGATAATAGAGCAGCTAATTCCATGGATACATTAGAGTCCTTGCAACAACAAGAGGAATATTTCCGCTATGATTTACTAGTGGAATAAATCCATTTACCTTCCTACAAATCCCCCAAACCGCAAATGGTTTGTTCAGTCATTGAAAATGAATCCTCCAGTTATCACCATATCTACTCTTACCTACACCATCAGGTCATTCTTGATGGACTAACCAGAAATGAAAAAAAACACCTCATCCATAATGCCTCACAATATATTCTCATGGGAAATAATTTGTATAGGTGAGGATTAGATGGTACTTTACATAGGTGTCTCTAAAAAGAAGAGTCCAAATGCACATTGTCTAAATTCCACAAAGGAATTTGTGGTTCCCATTCTAACAGTCTGACTTTGACCTAAAAACTTCTTAGAGTGGGGTATTATTGGCCAGATTTGGAGAAAGAAGCTATCAGGTTTATAAAATCTTGTAAGAAATGCCAGCTACATGGCAATCTTATCCATGTTCCAGCAAGGGAGCTCATTCCTTTTGTCACACATGGCCCTTTCAACAATGGGAATTTGATCTAATTGGGAAGATTCACCCCTCATCTTCTAATGGACACAAGTTGATTATTACAACTACTGAGTATTTCATCAAGTAGGTTGAGGTAGTCCCACTCATTAAAGTGACTGGACAACAAGTCTCATTGTTCATTCTGAACTACATCATTTGTCGCTATGGCATACCTTCCTCCATCATCACTAAAAATGAAGGACAATTTAAGAACAAAACCATAGATGATTTGTGTGCAAAGTTCAAAATCACACAACATTGTTATTCCATATATTACCCGCAAGGTAATGGAAAATTTGAGGCCTCAAATAAAAATTTGTTGAAAATCTTGCATCATATAGTTAACAAGTTTGGAAGGGATTGGCACCTGCAGATCAATCCTGTATTATGGGCTTACAAAACAAGAATCAGAACACTTACAGGGGAAACCCCATTTTCACTGGTATATGGGGTAAAAGAAGTCTTACCCCTAGAAGTGGAAATCCCATCTCTTCGGGTTTCTTTGCATAGACTTATACCAGATGCAAAATATAGAGTTTTGAGACTCGAAGAACTAGAGCTATTGGATTAACATCAGAAAGTGACCTTTGATCACCTCAGAGATTATCAAAAAAGAATGTCAAGAGGATACAACAAGAAATTCAGACCTAGAGAACTTTAGGTGGGTGACCTTATGTTGAGAGAAAATCCCCGCAATGAGTCACATCGAGAGAAGGGGAAGTTTGAACCTAACTGGCTAGGTCCTTATATCATTACAGAAGCATTTAGCTCCAGAGCCTATCAACTCTACACATCTAAAGGAGAACCACTTTGGGAGCCCATCAACACTCTCCATCTGAAGAAGTTCTACACCTAAGGAATTCTTGGTGATCAACACCATGTACATACTTATGATCTTGAAAAAAATCTAAAAATTGAAAAAATTCCTAAAAAAATGATCATTTTGGTAAAAAATTAGCAATAGGCACCTTGATGCATCAATCAAAAAAAGAGAAAAATAAAAAAATGGAAAAATACAAAAAAAATTGAAAAAGAAGAAAAAGTGCTTTGGTGAAAACTTGGTAAACAGGCGTCATGGTAGAAAAAATAACATCTCTACCAAGTAGGTGAAAACCTGGTAAATAGGCACCTCTTGTACTCAACACTCTATCTATCAATTCTCAATCTTGGCATCAATACTTTGCTTCAGTTTGTACATAGCTTTCAATCACTTTTGTTACACTTTGGTTCTTCTGAGAACCCTCCTACATTTAAACCGATCTAGAGTCATAACCTGGGGGGCAATCGAATCAGCTTTTTCCTCGCAGTATGAGTCAAGTCAGTCATCATCATTTTCCACTAGGGGCATGGGTCCCCAAATTAGATAACATCTTTGGATTACGCCAAATTTGTAATCTTGTCATTTCTGAAGGACAGCTCGCTACTGATGCAAAAAGGTGTTTCTCAACACCCTAATCAACAGTGTTACTTAACACTATCTTTGGACGCATTTGTGTTTTTAATACACATTGGATATCGTAAATGTAAACAACAGATCAATAGAAATCAAACACAAAGCACTCACAAACATGATGGTGTTTCTCAACACCTCATACATATACACATCCAAAAACTTTGAAACTGGTTGAAGTTTGCTGAACTTCTCTTTGTATGCTGGCTGTTCTCATTGACTTTTCATTAATCTTTTCTTTGTTTACTTCTTTTTGGTGTGATTTTGATGATCCAACAAGGTCAAATAAACAAGGTGTATGTAGTAAGAGCTCTCGCATTAAGGTGGAAAAGCCTCACATTGCTCAATCCTTTTTATTTGTACGCCAAGGTGAGGTCAGATCTATCTCCTTGACTATTATTTCTCTTCATTTTTACACAAGATCACACTCATGGTTATCTTTGCTTTGATTGCCTCGATACTGGTCTACTCTTGCAACATCAACTGGAAACAACATTCAGGTTATCTTGGCTATTGTGCCTTGATGCTTACATTGGTTTCCCATATCTTATCTGATGAAAGTTGTATTCATATTCTTATGGTCGCAATGGCACCAGTAAGGATTGTATCGACTCTGATGTTCCAAAAATGCTTGATGATGAAAATTTTAAATGCTAAAGGTTTAGTGACTACACCTTAGGTTGCATTCATGTTAGTCTTACATCTATATCTACATCTGCATATGTGTGGCATTGAAATCTGCATAATACCGATATCTCTCACTAAAATGAATGATCTGAGGTTCTTATCGATCAATCTTCTCATTGTCAAGTGGTTAATTATGCATGAACATGACACCCCTTGCTAATTTGACTGTCTTGATTCCATTTTTCAGGATCAAAATCTGAAATTGACCACTTGCACAACCAATAGAAATCTCTCATGCTTTTCTTCTAATCAATCCATGTAGCATACTTTTGGTCAATCTTGGTCACCAGGACCTCTCATCAAGTATAGATTTTGTCCTAACCAGATGAACTTTGTAACGCCCCACCAGGGAACCCAAGAGAGATTAACCTATAACATGACACTATGTGCGCTGAATAATTTTTTTTTTTTAAGTTAACATAAAGAAACATACATTCATGCAAAAGAAATTACCATTTATACATATGTCTTACACTCACATATATTACATGACTCAAGGGTCCCATGACATTGAATTACTTAAAGAAAAACACAACTAACAATATAACAAAAGATTTCATTTGAATAGATAAATCAAATACAACTTACATAACCATAATTATAAACCTCATGGATAACCATGAAACCAACATAAACTCACATCCACTGCACATGTCGCAGGGTATGTAGTAATCACTCTAAACTACTTAATATTACAATTTCTAGATTAGTGTATCACATGTGATACACTAATACAAGATGTACAATAATGAAATTACATAATAATGATGAAGGAACATAATGAGCTCATCTGCAAGAACCATCAAGCACCTGGTACAAGGATGTCAAATCTCAATGGATAAAGAATCACTACCACCCGTCTGTGTGGAACCACAAAGGTCCACCCCACCATGTTGAGGAGATAACAATAGATCCCAATCGGATATCCAAACCAAGAAGGAATAACCATCGAGCAAGGAATCCTGATAGCTCTCTAATCCGGTGTACTAATCATCATGATAGGTAAGACTCACTACTCCAGAGGCAATTGACAACATAGGAAATCTAGCATGTGTAAAGGAAGGTGTCATCATGTACGTCTAACCCTTAAGTTCAGCCCCGATAATCACAATGGATTCTGGCACCTAAGTGACCATACACGGATCTAATGACCTCTCATACTAACAAGGCCACTAACTATGTCAGGTACCTCGCAGGGCAACTAGCATCTTCTCAACACCATCTTAGCCTATACTAGCACTCAAGCATGGGTGAGGACACATCTTATTAATCCATTTTAATATCCCCAAATATGTCTTTAGTTATTACTTATTAAGAAACTCCACAATAAGCAATCTAGAAGTCACTTACGGGCATGAAACTTATTGTAAGCCACCCCCTACTACACATCTAGGTAACCTACCCTAGGCTCATAGATCCTAACAAATCTAGCATAGGTCACAACCCTAGTGTACCCCAAATCCAGTATCCCACACAATTAGGAATAGTCACATAGGTACATAAACAGATAACATAATTGTAGGGGTCATCATGGTCAGTTTAGGGTAATAACATATAGCACACACGCCATGAAGTAACAGAAATATAAACACACCCCTCCGGTCTTTGTATACATCCTAGGTCATCTAATGCCCCCATAGTAATGCGTGTAAGCAAAAGAGAAACATATAGATGCATAGAAATCAAAACGTCTCAAAAGACTAAAAAATGAACCATATCCATGTACATATTATAGATAACTCCTAAAAAATCTCCATTTAACTAATAACTTAATCTAAATTAATTAAAGTTAATTGTATTAAATTCATTTAAAAACCACCTCTAGTAATTAAATAATCTAATCAAAATATCCATTTAATTAAATCAAATTAATTATCCCATCCTATAGTCTCAAATTGCTTCAAACTATAATCCACATTGATTAATTTAATTTAAGCAATTACATACTTAATAAAATTAACAATAATATATCCATTGATTAAAAAATTAATATTCACATATTAATAACAATTAATAAATAATCATATTACAAGTAATTATATTATAAAATTATAAAAAAATAATTTACAATATAAATTACACATATTAAAAACAAAAAAACTAAATTAATTTCAATCTAAATAAAATAAAATTAAAAAAATAATATAAAAAAAAACTAATAATTAAAAATTATTTTTAATTAAAAATAACACCGAAAGCTTTTAAATGGGGGAGGGACCCACGCGATACTCTCACCCCTACGCGTATTGCGCTGACCACTGTAGGTGGTGGTGGGGACCGGCGGTCCTGTCACCCACCTGCCATATGGCGGGTGGCATGACAGCCGCCTCCCCTTATCATAGGGAGTGGCACAATGCCCATTAAAAATTTTAAATTTTTTTTTGTAAAACAAATAAAATCCGCTAACACTGCGGTAACAAAAAAAAAAATTTAATTTTTTTTTAATTTTTTTTATACAAATTTTAAAATCTGATTTCCCCAAAAAGGTAAGCATGGTATTTTTTTTTGTTTTATTTGTAAATTTTTGAAAACGGAAAATTCCAAAGAAGGGTAATTTTTTTTTTTTAAAAACTTTTTCCACTAGTCTGTATTAAAACAGAGACTTACCTTTTTCTAATGATTTTTTTTTTAAAAACAAACACAAGGAGTTTAATTATTTTTATTTCCCTATAGTTAAGACTATAGAAGGGGTTTGATTTTTCAATTTATAGGAGAATTATAAGAGATCTATTCACAAAATTTTGACAGCATAAGGATACTATGCTAAGAAATATTTTAACATGAAAATAATAGATCTAAGCTTCTCATAAACACCTAAAAACATCGAAACCATAATAAAACATAAATTTAATTTTCTCTATAGTATAAACTATACAAAGGATTAATTTTTCATTTTCTAAGAGATCTAGAGGGAATTTCTTCCCAAAATTTTGATAGCATAACCCTACGATGCTAAGAATACATAAAATGAAAGAAATTCAGATCTAGGGTTTCTATAAACACCCGAAAATGTAGAAACAACTATAAGCCATTTTAAAAGCCAAAATAATGAACATGCATTAAATCAACAATGAAAACCTCAAATCTACAAAATTGAAACCATACATGGCAAATAAAACCTACCTTGATTCCAATGCTAAAAACGAAGGAATGTGGCTTGGATGATGAGAGAAAATTTGAAAACCCTCAAGCCCAATTCAACCATAGATCTGACAATTATGAAGATCCGAGCACACACACAAGAAAGAAAAATCCTGAAAACTTCAAAGCAACAAGGATCCACAACAATCCACAATCCTTCAAAACCCAAAATCACCAAGAGCTCTCCAAATCTCAAAAACCTGTTATGAGAGAATGAATGACCAATTTTCCCTAAAGAGATTCAAATTCCCCTAAACATGCAAAGGTTGATGACAACTCCCAAGTCAATCCCTAAAAAGACTCAACTTAAAAATTGAAAGTAAATCCAAATTAAATAAATAACATATGCTTTATTGCCACAACTCAACTTTGACTCCTAATTACAAGTTGAGATATTTGAATTTGAAAATACTTTTTCAACACATTTATGCACATGTAATTAATAAAATATTTAACTAAATAGATTAAATATTTATGTCACAATAATACATGCAACCAAATATTTAATTATTTAATTAATCATATAAGCACATTTACTATAGTTTTCAACTAAATTTTCAATTAAATCAAAATATTCAAATATTTCAATTTAATTAATTATTTAAAATAAACTTAGGACATAATTAATAAATTAATTCAACTATAGTCTATTAAATCACAGAATATGGAAAACCACTCAATAATCCAAAAATCACCTGAAAGCATAATCAAGCACAACACACACATACTCAGGAGAGAGGGTATTCAAATTCTATCAACCTAGACAAATCTAGATAAGGTAGTCATATTGAAACTCATATAACATTAGGACGATTAGGCTTAGGTTAGGGTTTTGGATCTGTATGTTACCTCCCCTCTTTACCATTGAGATGAATATTTATGGGCACTCTCACTCCTGCCAATTTAGGGAAGACGATGCCCTGTACCTACAATCTTGTCATCAAAGAACACACATGTACATACATAATATAATATTGCAAACAATGATAGGGATAGGTTGAACGTGTGGATCTCGCCGAAGCAAGTAACTACGTCTCCATCCTCTACCACAATAACATGCAAACAGATACATAAACATGATAACCATACACATGCAAGTATGGGGTAAGTACATTATGATCAAAACATAAATCATCACATTATGATAATATCCATAACATCATAATCAATAGTCACCATCAACTGAAAGAATAGTAGCTCTCATGAAAGTAGCCTAAAAGAACTCGGCCAATCAACTGAAACCAATGCCTAAAAGAGTACGACACCACAAACTAAAAATAAAAACATGAGTGGGTATTACGAACTTCCTCTTGCATCATGTTATCAATCAAATTTATTCTCATCACTGGGGCACCTAGCCATATTTTGATTTCACTCCTAAGGGGGCAGGATCAAGAAGTCAGCATTCCAGTGATTACATCCTCAATCAAAACCCTATTTTTTGGGGCATCTAAGCTTCATCACATCAAATCAAGTTGAGATCATCTTAAATAAAAGGCAACCTAATCAGTGGTCTTATACAGTGGTGAATATGCTCAAAACTAGAAAAGATCGGTCTTATACGAGCTATTCATTATTGAAACCAGATACATTGATCAAATTGGCTTCATCTCTTCAAATCAAGTCAATTTTCTTGCTAATCAAATCTCTTAATGATAATCAATTTCATCGCTTCAAATCAAACTGGTTATTCATTTAAACCAATTAAAAAGTTTTAAGAGTTCCTAATAAATGTTTAGTTTTATTGCTTCAAATCAAACTGAGCATTCTTTTTTATATCTTTTGATCGATCTTCGTCCAATCAAGCTTGAAGTCAGTCTTCTTCTTCAAAAGAATGGTTTCATCGCTTCAAATCAAACTATTCTAGGTCTTCTTGCTAACAAGTCTTTGAATCAATACACTAATCACACATTAATTCAAAGAGGGGAAAATGTAATCACCTAAAAATGGTCATCCAAACCATAGACCCCCAATCAAAACAATTAATCAAGAAACCCTATTCTTGATAAACCCTAAGTCTTAAATCAAACAAGCAATTCATCAAATTTGAACTGATCTGACCTAAACCTTAGGTCCTAATCAATCATCTTACTTGATTAATTAATTAATCCCTAAAATCACATTACATTGGAAAATAAACCTTATGTTAATTATTTAATTAATATTTTGATATTTTAATTAAATAAAATTGCTAAATTGTCAATTAAATCAAAAAAGGGAATTAAATTAATTAATAAAAACAAATATGCATTCAAAATCATTTAAATTTTTAAAAATGCATATGACATCATCATATGTTAAATGATGATTCTTGGAAAGTATAAACAACTTTAGCTTTGTATGTATACCGATGCATTTTGGTATGTATTGACTGATGAGATTTTATTCATAGAATTATAAAAATTAATACCATAGTGCATCTTTAATCATGTTGATTTGGTATTTTAACTATGTATAATGGAATTGCTACAAAATATAACTTGGTGTAATGCAGTTCCATACTTACTTGTTCTACTTAGGTGGGGGTGGTGATGTCACCAGATCCATTGGATAAGGTGTCACCATTTGCATTGCTCAATCCAGTTTCATCATTGTTTTAGCTTTCCTCCACATTTTGTTTCTCATCTCCCTGATGTCTTCAATGGTTTTTCTATTGGCAAAGGTGTTGGTCTCTGTCATTCGGTCTTTGCAGTCTTTCTTCAGATGACCAACTTTATGATATTGTAGACATTCCATTTCGGGGTTAGTCCAACCTCTAGACTTTCTTGTCCATTGTCTCATACAGTTTGAAGCTATGTGACCAAATATTCCACATGTTGTACAGTTTGCCCATGTATTATAATCCTAAACATATTAGTTACCAACTCTTTTCAGTTGATGGGCAGTTTCTTGATTTTAGGCTTCCATGCCTGCTTTTTCTTCTTCCAACATTCAAGAGATGTGTGCCCATGCATTTTGCAAGTAGGACAGTATTTTTCCATGTAGGTTTCCTTCTTTGGTTGTTTCACCCTAGATTTACATTCATATGCTTTATGACCTTTCTTGTTACATTTATAACAAATTCCTATGAATGAAAATTTGGATTTAGGAATACCTTTCATTTTGCTCCTGCAAACATTTGATGTGTGGCCTTGCCTTCCACAATGATTGCATGTTAGCTTTATTGGGCTTGGATTTGCATAGACATTCTTTCGATCAACTTAGTTGGGTGATTCTCCATTCTTGGTATAGCCTAGTCTGGTGTTTTTGTTGGCTCTCCTTTGTCCATCAAGAAAATCATCCATCCTTTTATTGCTTTCTTAAGCTCTCTTGATTATTTCATTATGTTGTTTCTGAATTCTTACTTCTTGTTTCATCTTTTCATTTTATTCCCTTAGCTCACCGATAGCTTCTATTATTTCAATTAGTTCTGTATTCATTCTATTTTCCTCTTGACTCATAAGAATAATCTGATTTTTAGTCTCATGATGATGTTCTGTAAGTCTTTGTATTTTTTACTCTTTCTCTTGTAGCTTTTCAGTAATCTTCCTTTTGTCATCAATAGCTAGTGTTCTCTCTTGCTCGACTTGTCTATCATTGTTCATGACATCAATCATTCTTATCATCTGTGTCTCTTGACCAATTTGCATAGATTTTACTTGTCCAGCTAGACGTTGATTGATTTCATTCAAACTTATGATGCTTTCTTCTTATGTGTCTAATGCTTTGCTAGTTGTAGATCCTGAAGACTCGAATAGATCTGGTATCTCTTCCTCACGGTAATCTATTTCATGTGACAACAAGATGCATAATTTTTCTTTCATCTAGTAGTTGTCTCATCTTGATTCTAGCTTCTTTATATTGTTCAAAGAAGATCTAAATTTCTAGCTTCTGATTCTCAATACTCTTTTCAAGCCTGTACTTCTCCATTGTATGATCTTTTCTCTTAAGTCTTTAAACTTTCCAAATAACAGATCTATCTCTGATACCAATTGTTGGAAATAATGGAAAGTGTGTACTAAGAGGGGAGGGTTGAATCAGTACCTCTAAAACTTATATTAAATTAACCTTTATCCTTATGTAATCAAATATTTTCTTTACTGATCATATCTGTTGTTCTTTCTTTATGCATGTGATATCAATTCATAATCTTAATTGTATGTAGACATTCATAAAAACATTCATGAAAGTAATTAACACATAACACAAGATATGGTAATGTAGAAAACCCCTGTTAGAAGGTAAAAACTGTGGCGGGGATGGCACCCACAAAAACTTTACTATTTGTATATTGGAAGGGGTCAGTTAAGGCTTTCATTTTTTTATCACTTCTGATGATCTACCCTATTAGGAGTATCATGTGGAGAATGGTTAAGGTCTACTCTATTAAGAGCTTTAGTAACACTGTTTAGTGTGCACTCGGTGAAGAGATTTACAATAGGATTGTTAAATCCACCTTTCTTGAAAGGATTTCTTCTATTTTCTACACTTGTTAGAATGCAGACAAAAATACTCATTGACCTAAGTGTGTGCAATCTAAAAATTTTGATTACAGATCCATTCAAGATTATATGTATAAATGTATCACCTAATATGACTGATTAATACCTATGTTGCTCAGTAGCTTTGGTTCTTGGTTCTTGATAACCAAATTCATCTTTTTATGTTATGCTTCTTGAAACTCTCAGTTTGATCCATAAATGTGATCATTGGCTATAATAATCCTCTCATCCATCTCAAATGAATGATTACAACATCTATTTATAACATAGATTTACCTAATTAATTTTCACGTATTACAAACTTAACTCTATGATCAAAGGTTTACAACTTGACCTTGATCTCCTAGTTTGCTTGTTTTTAATCAGTTAGACTGATTAAAAAAATTGCAATTATATTTCTTGTTCCTCAAGAAATGGATTTAAAACAAATCAAAAATCTAAATATAGAATATATCTATTTTATTTGACATGGAAGTTAGATCCACTTTTCTCAGGATATAACTGACTTTCAGTGTCTGATGCTCGGTTTGCTCTGAAATTAGTTTGACTATCTTTCGGTATTCCTTTGTTGAATTGTCTTTCAGGTTCCCTTGTTGTAGGGTTCCTCTATATCTTCTTCAAGTTGTACTTTTAGTTTACACTTGAAAACTATGTCGTTGGGTTTCCCTTTACTTAGCACTTTCGGTCTGAACTGAAAACCTGACTTTCGATGTGGTGTAACCGACGGTTTATAACAACTTTTTTCTCTTTGCATACTAATGGAAAAACTTATGTCATCAACTCAATTTTCAAAGGCCATAAATTTTGATCTAGGTGTCTGATCGATGAAGCATTTGAAGTGTTGGAAAGCTCATTATGTTCTCTATGATGTTGTATCCCACTAACCTAGCTACCTACACTTTCAGGCTATTTGGTATCTAAAGACTCCAAAATTGAATTCAACATTTTTTAGAAATCTCCAAAAACATAAACTATAACATCTCCAAAAGTAGACATGATCTTGCAACAAAAATTTATTTTCATACATCTAGTCTACCCAATCCTTCAAGGAAAGAATAGGGAGAACTCATGCTCAAATAAAAACTTACTAAAAATATTAATCATGTAAATGCAAGGTTGTGAAATATTTTCCTAACAATATCCCACTTGTTAAGCACCTTGAAAGAGAAAAGAGAGTATCTACACCATAATTTAATTGCTAGGGTCCATGAGACCCACATACTATAGTGAACACCATCTGAACTTTTCTATTCTCACAATCTTAGTCAATAAATTTTCTACATTCATCAATGTGCTTGGTCCAGGCATGAAAAGTCAATTTCTTCACTATGGAGATCATACTATGATTGTCACTACTAATTTTATTCTAATATTTGAACACAATATCTTAAGATAAATGGATTATTTTCAAGCATGATTAGTCTCTATATACTTATCTTTAGTAGTGGACAAAGAAACCATAGCCTGTTGCTTACTCATCCAGTTGTTTGCACCATCAAATAATGTAATAAAACATCTTGTCTTCAATGTCTGACGGGGATGTCGGGCAATTTGAAATAGACAAATGTATTACATTTGTTTAAGGAATGCATAATAGTCTACAATCCTGCATGATGAACCTCAATAAAAATGAGTTTGTATACTTACTCTAGCCTAGCCATAGTTTTTTTTTACTCTATCTCTTCTAGTTTCCATCCCAAGATTGCTTTTTTTGCACCAAGATCTTTCATTTCAAATTTAGCATAAACTTGAGACTTAAGTTCTAGAATCTTAACTCTCCTTTAACCAAAGAATAACATATCATCTGTTGACCCTATGGAAAGACATGTTGTCAATTAGTGCCAAAACACTTAGTCACTTATATGATTAAAGTGTTGATTGATCCAGTATCTTGAAGTGCAACCTGAGATGTTGTAGTGTAGCCTGAGCAGTTGCAGTGTCGACCGAGCAGATAGTGGCAAATAGTATCACCCGAGTCACCAGTATTACCTGAGTTTCATACCAGCTCTGAGTGATCAATGTGACCCAAGCACCCAGTGTAGCTTGAGTGTTATAGATTTACCAGTTCACTATGTTGCCCTAGTGTCAGCATATTTCCCAAGTGTCATTATATCACCTGAGTGGATTGTTGAACCCGATTATTAGTATTGGGTCAACTTAGTTCATATTGTTGGATATTAATTTATATCATGGAAGCTGATTTGTGTAAGTAATTGATTTGTATAAGGTATATATGAAAGGAATTTTGTTTATCCAAATGTGTGAGCAGTAGAGAAGAAGTAAGAATACATGCAAATATGAAATAACCGATTGATTAGAAGGCTACAATAGTAAAAGAAATAGCAGAGACTCATCTATCACATTCAGGTGATCAGTATTATGTCAAAGGATCTAATTCAGAAATTTCGAGTTGCATAGTAGACCATTCACTAGCACAATGCAATTTAGATTGAAAAGGATATCAGATTGCAAACCTTGAAGCAAGTCATGCCTACTATGACTAGTAAAGATGCAAAATATGCTATGAATCAGTATGAGAGTAATCACACTCCAAGGTTTAGGACTTTTCAAATCTTGAGAAAGAAAATAGAGGATGTTGTGCAGGCCACAACAAAGATATGGAAGACAATTTTTGAAATCAAGGAAGAATATAAGGCATGTAAATAGAGCATAGACCCTCATGTATAGGTCAAAGATGAAGAGTTACCTAAGTTTCATACCATTGAAGAATCTAATGTTGAACAGATAGCAGTAGAAGTGATGGCATCCCTACCCCAATCACCTATTCAGAGTGTGTTATCTCCAAGCAAGAAAAATACTATAGAATCTACATCAAGTCAAGTAGGAACCGAGCATCAGGCTCTACCTACTATTGGGCCAAGCCAAACCAAGTCATAAAAGGTCACTGTGAATGTCTCTATAGTGTATACAGATTCTATAGTTGGTGCAAAGAATGTCAATGACCTATTCCAACTGAATACTGAGGAGAACACTGAGAATGCAAAGGATAAGGATTATGATGGGAAAGGAAAATAAATCATTCCTTCACCTCATCCCAAGGTCAAGGGTAAAGAAACAATCACTGATGAAATTGATCTTGAGGAAGGCATTGTGATTCCTAATTGGGATCTTTCTAACCTAACAACTGAGAAAATTGATATACTTGGTGAGTTGTGGATGAAAAGAGCAAGACAGTAGAAGCTTTGCGCTGAGAAGAAAATTAATAGAGTATTGGAAGATATCACAAGTATATTCCTTTATTCTCTAGAAATTGAATTCAATGAGAATGACTCTATTATTGACCAACTTTTTGACATAGTTCACAAGTTCAACACAGATCGTAATGGCCAGGAGAAATTACTATAGAAGTCAGAAAGGAAATTTGAGAATAAGGTTCTATAGAATGTTACAGGTAAAATTGCAATATATCAAGTGAAGCTAACCACTCTCATTAGCTCTCTAGCAACCACTATGAACAATGTTGTATCATTATTTGTAAAGTTGAGTGATACTTCCAACTTTACCATGTAAATCAAGAAAAAGTTGACAAAGATTGACACTGATTTGAAGGCAAGTTCAAACAAGTTGGCACTTGATCCAAGTTCAAGCTTAGCACATTTTGTCAAGATCAAGTATCTTACTAATCTGTAGGAAAAGTTACTGAGGGAAGAAGCAAGAACAAGGGAATCCCTTACAGCTATATAGAGCCAACTCCTTCCGTACATGGATGTCATGAAAAAACATATTGCTCATGCAAAGACACTCATCCATGATAACAAATTTTTAGTTGCAGAGCTTATGATGGAGTTGTCAGCAGAGATTCAGATTGATTTGCACATCTTGAAGGTGTTGCAATAAAATTGGGACAAGACTGTCTCAAATTTTGAAGGTACATTATGATTTCCTATCATATTTTGGTATTACCTTGTAGTTATGATTTTTGGAATTTGTGTCAAAAATAAGGGGGGAAAATAGAAAATATATGCATATATACAAGGAGGAAAGATAGGATATATATATATATATGAGGTAATACATGTATAAAGAAGAGGAAGATATAAATAGTACAGAATCAAAACAATTTTGGAAAATAAAAAATAGAGTCAGTTGTAACTGAGTTACAGAGTAGTCAAAACTTGAGAAAGTACCCATGCACATGGTAAGGGGGAGTTTTGACTTATCAGGAGTTTGATCAATTTTTGGTATGATAAGTGTTTTTTTCACTAATGTCGAATGAGGATAGTGTTGACCTTATGGAAAGACATGTTGTCAATTAGTGCCAAAAAACTTAGTCACTTATATGATTACAGTGTTGACCAAGCTAATAGCTTGAAGTGTAACCCAAGAAGTTGCAGTGTAGCCCTAGAAATTGTAGTGTCAACTGAGAAGATAATGGAAAACATTATCACCTGAGTCACCAGTATTACCTGAGTTGCATACCAGCTATGAGTGATCAATGTGACCCGAGCACCCAGTGTAGCCCAGGTGCCAAAGATTGCCAGTTCACTATGTCACCCAAGTGTCAGCATATTACCCGAGTGTCAGTATATCACCCAAGTGGATTGTTGGACCCAAGTATCAGTTTTGGGCCGACTTAGTTCATATTTTTGGATATTAATTTATATCATGGAAGCTGACTTGTGTAAGTAATTGATTTGGATAAGGTATATATGAAAGGCATTGTGTTTATCCAAATGTGTGAGTGGAAGAGAAGAAGTAAGAATACATGTGAATATGATATAGAAGATTGATTAGAAGGTTACAACAATAAAAGGAACATCAGAGACTCATCACATTTAGGTGATTAGTATTATCTCAAAGGATCTAATTTAGAAAATCAGATTTGCACAGCATATCATCCACTGGTTCATCTTAACAGGTGTACTAACAAAATCCTTTAATCGGGTGGACTTAACAGTCCTTATGAAATATCCTAATAGAGTTTCATACTTAATTGTATCATACAAATCCTTTCACAAGGTGGACCTAATAGTCCTTATTTCTCCTAACAGAGAAGGCCATCACAATTGGTCAATTTTAAGCTTTAACAGGCTGAATTTATACTACAGTACTAAATCGTGTGGGTACCATCCCCACCCTAGTTTTACTTTCTATTTGGAAGGTTTCTGGGCAACCAAATATTGTGTCAAGTATTGTGGATGTTTATTGTTTTTCTATTGAATGCATGGAATTAGATTAGACTATCTAATAAAGGATAAAAGTAAATAAGTTTTATTGGGTCCTAATTCACCCCCCCCCCTCTCAGTCACCTAGCCTTAATATATTTCCAAAAATCATCAATATATGATACAATGTATAGGAAATAACAACCATTATATTAATAATAAACAAAAATCTGATTTAGGATTCTCAAATCCAAAACTCGACAAATATGTATCAAAATTTTGGTACCACATACTAAGACTCTCCTTGAGGCCATACAAATATTTCTTCAATTTACAAACCAAATTACTTTTACCTTTTGCATAGTCATAAAATGGAAGCACTTCCATAAGAGACAAGTTTAGCCTTCTGAGTGAGTAGTTTGGGGTCATGAAAATTGCCTCTGAATGGGTTCCTGATCTTGACATGGCTTCCCCCTTGACCTGCCTTTCTAACCTCCATTTTATGACCTGAATTCTGCATTCTGGGTCTCTAACCCGTGATCTTGGGATCTGAGGACAGGGTCAACCTCCTAGGATGGGTTTGACCTCAACCTTGCCCTAGGATAGGGTCAAACTCAACCCTATCCTAGGACAGGGCCGACCTCGACCCTGTCCCAGGGTCCAAATCCTAGGAACTTTTGGTTTCCGGGATGTCGGTCTTCACAAAAAGTTTTCTCCCGCTTCCAGGTCAGCTATTTCGGGTTCTAAATTGGTTGATTCTTAAATTATATTTAATATAGGTCCTCTCCTATGGGTAAAGGCTTAAATTATGATTTAATTATCCTATGTAGGCCTCCTTAGAAGATTGTGCCCTAATTTCATATAAAAGGGAGCCTTCTCCTCTCATTTTCTCTAAGCATGAAAAACCATGATCAAGCAATTGAAGTCTTCTAATCAAGCATCAATAATTCTTATGAAGTGAAGTCCAAGAAAGGAATTAAGAAATATTTGAAGCAAGCATCCATCATTATCAAGTATCCATTTTCATGAAGGAGATCCATTGGAGGCCATTGAAGGATTCAAGCCAAAAAAGTGCCCTTTTGGTGATCTCTCCATCCATTTTCTTCCAAAGCCCTTGTCAAGTTTGAGAATCCATTCAAGACCTGGTGTTGGAGATCTACAAGCAAGAGATTGAAGACATCCTTCCATTCTACATTCCATTTTTTGAAGCATACTTGTGGATCCATAGATTCAAATCCGCCACAAGGAAATTACAAGCAAGGTGAATTTATGTGTTTACTTTGTTTATCTCTGCAATTTCAATTATATTATAAGGTTAATTCCAAAACCAGGGTTTGACCAAGGAAAACCCCTTTCCCCCAACAAACAAACATTTT
>MU219110.1:112034-130260 GCA_018584345.1 Thuja plicata
CCCTTTTGATTTTAATAAGATTGTATTTTCTGTATGTTCTCCTTTACCAAGAGTTTGTGTTGAACTCATACTCTTGCTAAAGTGGGGGCTAAATGTATAGTCAGAAAATGGAAGCACTTCCATAAGATACTGGTTTAGCCTTCCAAGTGAGTATTTTGGGGTCATGACAAGCACCTCTGAATGGGTTCCTGATCTTGACATGGCTTCCCCCTTGACCTGCCTTTCTAACCTCCATTTTATAACCTGAATTCTACAATCTGGGTCTCTAACCTGTGATCTTGGGATCTGAGGATAGGGTCGACCTCCTAGGATAGGTTTGAACTCGACCCTACCCTAGGATAGGTTTGACCTCAACCCTGTCCTAGGACAGGGCTGACCTCGACCCTGTCCCAGGGTCCAAATCCCAGGAACTTTTGGTTTTCAGGATGTCGGTCTTCACAAAAAGTTTTCTCCCACTTCCGGGTCGACTGTTTCAGGTTCTAAATTGGTTGATTCCTAAATTATATTTAATATAGGTCCTCTCCTAGGGGTAAAGGCTTAAATTATTATTTAATTATCCTATGTAGGCCTCCTTAGAAGATTGTGCCCTAATTTCATATAAAAGGGAGCCTTCTTCTCTCATTTTCTCTAAGCATGAAAAACCATGATCAAGCAATTGAAGTCTTCTAATCAAGCATCAAACATTCTTATAAAGTGAAGTCCAAGAAATAAATTAAGCAAGATTTGAAGCAGCATCCATCATTCTCAAGTATCCATTTGCATGAAGGAGATCCATTGGAGGCCATTGAAGGATTCAAGCCAAAAAAGTGCCCTTTTGGTGATCTCTCCATCCATTTTCTTCCAAAGCCCTTGTCAAGTTCGAGAGTACATTCAAGACTTGGTGTTGGAGATCTACAAGCAAGAGATTGAAGACATCCTTCTATTCTACATTCCATGTTTTGAAGCATACTTGTGGATCCACAGATTCGAATCTGCTACAAGGACATTACAAGAAAGGTGAATTTATGTGTTTACTTTTTTTACTACCTAGAGCTCACTACTTAAATGAAAAGCCTCAGGCTACAACCCTAAGGAAGGTTCATTTCCTTGCAAAAGATCACCACAATGATCTAATATTTTGTGAACTGTGAAAAAAACATCTACCATATGTATAATATAGATCCAATGTATCACAATTCTTACCTTTGTTCAACCCCTTGTTGAAAAAATTTTGATGACCACTAGATCATGCCATTTCTCTACTATAAATCTCTAACTTTTACATCCATGATCCACACATACACATCAAACCCTAAATTATATTTATATCATCAACCTTAACAAATAATAAGGTTGACCACCACCTTGATTTTAAATTTAAATTGCATGCCAAAAGTCATGGTTTAACTCCTTGCACCACCAAACAATATCCACAATCTATAACAACCACCTTGAGATCATAACTCATCCATATTTCATGCCTAGATCTTGCGCAACATGATTTACCAACCCAGACAACCAAGAACAAAAAGAAAATAATAAGAATATTATTGTTGACCAAAAAATCCACCAATCCATGTGGATTTCCACCTCATCAACCACATACTTAAAGAACATCCTGCAACATCATTAACAACACAAAAACATTCAAATCCATGTCAATCATTGAATTTGTCAACACTTTTTAAACTAAACCTCAAGAACATTATACTTGTTCTCAAAGACAACAAAAATATGCCTAATAGATCTCTGAAGTATAAACCCTTTGAGTTGGGAACTCCTTATTATGTCCCAAAGATACACCATGATGTGCACTAATAAATTATAGACTGATCATGCACACCAAACCTCTTTATATCTCATTGTAAGCTTTGTCTACCACATTGTCTGGCAGTTACCAACTCTAACCTCAACACATACTCAAATCTTCATGCTAACCTCTTCAACTTGACACAGAGTTAGTAGACAACCAAACCAACATCTCATGAGGTTTGCTAATCCTTATATACAATATCCAAACCTCACCAAACCTATGATCATCATGTTCCACTGACAAAACTACAATAGATAAGTTAACGCCAAGCAATTAGACCTTCTAATCAATCCTATTTATATGTTGACATCAATTAAAACAAATCCATTCTTCCAACTTGCCAAAAATATCCCCCTTTGGCATTCATGGAAACATATGATGTGAAAAATAAGTAATACATTCAAAATTCAACAATCTCCCTCTCCTGTAAAGATAATCAATAGTACTACCAACAATATCCGTAATTATCTTTCAAAGTCTCTCTAACTCATCTCCTTTGAGATCTCTCTATATCTTCTCCCCTATGAAAAAATATTCCCATGGATCCAATATGATTACATAATCTTCTCACCATCCTTTCCTTATCTATGCATTCATCTCTTTAACTGAAGCGCTTTCTTATTTGAAACTATACATATTGTTTTTCACATACTTCTCTCCCTTAAAATATTTCTTATGTGCAAGTATATGATCTTATTTTTCACATGCTTCTCTCCCCCTTTGACATCAATAAACAATTTATAACCACCCTTCTCTTTTTGTATTCACGTTATGCTCCCCTTGAGACCAATAACCAACTTAACTAATTACTACTACTCCCCAAAATGATTACTGATTGAATGTTTGAAGATGTTAAGTTGATCACCAAAATGCAAAAGGATAATGCAAAACATTAAATCAGTTAATGGATTGCATTTTCATTGATTTCAAATTGATATAATCTAATCGGTTATAATCAAAGTGTCAAAGACTTTAGAAGATCAGAAAGATAAATATTATGCTTTCTGTAATGCATAAAAGACAAGAATTCACAATGTGACTTCAAACACCAACGGTCAGTGGAAATCAAAAGATAGAGATCACTGACAGTCAAGTCATAGTGATGCTCAAGAAAGAAAACTATTGAGCATTATTGACAAGAAGAATCAAAAGAAAACCCGATGGCCAAAAACATAGTGTAAACTGAAAAAGAAGCCCAAGGAGAATTGGAGTGTTGATTGACGCTATCAGAGAGTTAAAACCGAAAATAACTGGAGTTCACAAATGACAAAATATCTAGCTGGCAGAGCTAAATATAGACTTAACTGGTTCTTATCATTGTTTGCATCGACAAGATAAGCCAGAGATAAGTAATTGATTTAAAGATGATTTGTCCAGTCGGTAAGAAGATCTCGACAAGATAAAACAAGAGTTTTTCTTTAAATCTAATTGGCGAGAATTTTGGATCATGCCAAGATCAAGAAAATCAAGAACCTAAAAATGGTGATATCATGTCTATAAAGAGATAACTCAAGTCATTATGAATTGTGTGGGGAGAGAATGAGAAAGAGGATGCTAAAGAGAAATTGATGAAGAGCAACTTCATTTAGTGCTGATCAATCAAGATGAGGAAAGAGCTAAAGTTTTTCTGCAGACACTGAACAAAAGAGCATATCATCACTGAGTAGAATCAAAGTGGAGAAAAGGTATAACAGAGATATATTGATCAGATTATCTAATGAGATTACAATAGATCTAAAAATTTGCAAGTATAAGTTGTGTATGTGAACAGATCATACTGTTTTAGTTTAACCATTGATTCAGAAAGTCTCTTAACTGAGTGGGATTTAAAGATCCTTTCTATATTGAGATACATCCAATGGAGTATCAAAAAGTTTGATCATGAAGATAGCATGAGATGCCAAATACCAATTGACAGGCCAAGTGAGTGTTTGATCAAAGATGGTAGCATGAGATGCTAGATATCAAGTGACAGACTAAAATTTTAAATCCTCTAACAAGGTCACACCTAATAGTGTGTTTGTAACCTTTAACAGGGTTGGCTCTTCACCAAGCTCACTTTAGAATAGTGAAAATTTTGGGTTACCCATCCCATGTGGTTTTTCCCTTAACATGGTTTCCACGTTAAAAATCTATGTGTCAATGTGTATATGAGTCATGTTACTATAGTGCTTTGAATTTCACATAACTTAATTAGATTGATTGGTATACTCTAGATAATTTATTGTCAGTCGGTAAATTAATAGACTGCTTTTTGGTAAACACATAGTAGAAGGTTTTACAAAGCATTTCAATCAGTAGTAATTTGATAAAAGTATTTGGAGGCATTCATCTTATAGGATTGAAGATAACTAGAGGTATAATTTTGTGGTACTAAGTTTTAAGGGTTGATTATTGGAATATTTTTGAGGCCACTGATTCACCCCCCCTCTCAGTTATTAATAACACTAAGTAGCATCCTCCTCACATCAATCTAACCTAAAAGATAAATCTTTGTGTTCACTGGATTAATGCACTTACCTTCATCTTTTAGTTCTGATTACGAGGGGAAAGCCCCTTTTTCTTACCTTTGGTCTTTCGAGTAGATCCCTTTTCTCTACTAACCTTGTCCTTATTTCTTCTTGACTTATTCAGATGCTTTGATTCCTTGTCCTATCTTTCTTTTTAGTTTCCTTTGACATCCCTTTGTACTTCCTTGGCATGCTTGTCTTTCCTATCCATTTTCTTCTCCTTTCTTTGATCATTCTTCTTCTGTACTTTCTTTTTTACTCCTTCCAAACCATTGTTTTCACCTTCTTTTTTCTGTAATTCTCATTAGTAAGTTCAAAAAAGTTGCATCTGATCAATAGAACAATCATCTGTCCATTTTTTTCTTTGTTCTTTGTAGTGCATTTTCTAGAAATGTGACCAAATTTATTGCATGAAAAACATCTAGCATTTCCTATATTGATAGCATCAGGTTTCTTTCTCATGCTTCTACATATACTTGAATCACGATCATGCATTTTACAAATAGAAAAATTCTTCTTCTTTTTTCAATCCACTCCTTTATATCCATCTTCATCACAAACAAAACACTTACCTCTGAACTTGTAAGCTTCAGGCTCCCTTCCTAAGTTCTTCTTCTTAGTTCTCTTCTTCTTCTTCCTTTCTAATTTATATTTGTCCTTATTTGATTTGGAGCATTCTCCTTTCTCTAATATGAGCTCACTTTTGCCTCCTCTGAATTAGCAATGCCTCAATTTTAGTTGAATTGGTCTTGAGATTTAATTTGTATTCATTTGAAATATTAAGATCTTTCTCCATAGTTATAACCCAATAATCATCCATGCAATCTTTGCACAAATCTCTGGCCTCAATTTTAAAGATCAAAGAAATCTAATCTTTTGCAGTTCTTATTCTGATATTTTGAATCTTTGTCCTATATTTTTCTTCATTTGATTCTAAATCTTCACCAGATTGATTATTATCAAACTTCTTCTAAGTGTGAATCTTGAGATCATCATAATATCTAGACTCCTTTTATTTTATTACCATATCTACATCAGCTTTTCCTTCTTCTTGATTTCTTGATCTTACCAAAAATTTTTGAACTTGATTCTCAATTGGACTTTGCATTTCATGAATTGTACCAACATCTTGTTTATCTAAGTTACCTTTGCAAGAACTAAACAAACTTTCACTAAACTGAGTAATCAAATACCTTTCTCCACTATTGTTTAGATGAAATACACTACCTCTTCCCTTTTATCTAGATCCAATATCCATTTTGGAATTATCCAAGATCTTGAAATAACCATCCTTGAAATGCAGTCCATATCCTTTTTCCATCAGCTCACCAACACTGAGAAGATTGTGCTTCAAGCCTTCTATATACAACACATCTTGAGTAGTAGTTTTACCATCTAAAGAGATAGATCATCTTCCTTTGATCATACCACCACATTTATCTCCCCATCTTACCATTCCACCCTCATATTTTTCAAAACTTAAAAAAATTTCTTTGTCACCAGTCATATGATGTGAGCATCCACTATCTATCACCCATTCATCTTTCTTGGCAATTTGTGCAGCTAGTTCTTTTTCTTCAACAACACAGTTAGTATAATTACTAGTCATAAGGTCCTAAGATTTAGTTTCATCCTATTTAATATCTATAAGCACAATTTCAAATTTATTTTTTTCTACATCAGACTCATCATTTGTGACTTCTTCATCATCAACACCATAATAACACGTTTTCTCAAACTTAGACTAATCATACTTGTACTTAGGAAACCTCTTTGGGAATATAGAGGAATAATGTATTATCTTCTTACAATAAATACATTTAAAAGGCATTTCCCTTTATACTTACCAGATCCTTTTGATATTCTCTTGGCAAATAGTGCTTCCAATTTATGAAGCTCTTTCTCTTCTTGATCAATTTCTTTCATCTACTTTTCAAATATTGATATTCTTCTTGTAGATCCTTCACCATGATATGATATATGCATGTACCTTCCTAATATATTATCTTTGAAATAATATTCAACTTTGGGAAGAGACTCACCAAAATCACACATTTCAAAGACAAATAGCTTACCGATCAAGGCATCTCTAGTCATAAAAACAACGGTTCTTATTTCTTCAATAGCAGAAAATTTTCTCTTGTAAGTAGGGGAAAGGATCTCAATACCTTTGAGACAATTTATCCTTCATCCAAAGCACCACTTACACATCTAATTCCACAAACTATTTTATTTACCTTTAGTATGCAAGAGTTGATTTTCTCAACCTCAGACATTCTCAGATATTCATACTTTCCTTTCAAACTTTGCAACTTGGCTTTCTTAACACATGCATTGTCTTCATGAACAAAATATAGTGTTTTCCATACATCATAAGAATTATCTAACTCCATAAAATTTGTATTTTAAGTATCTAATGGAACTTAGCAATGCTTCTTTTGCTCTGATGTTGTACTCAAATTGCTTCTTTTCATCTAGAGTAGCAGTAGAAATATCTGCAGTAGGAATGTAGGATTTCTTAGAGATTTTCCAATAATCTTCTCCAATATATCTTAGGTGAGAAATCATATGAACCTTCCATATGGGATAATGTGTGCCTTCAAATATAGGATTTTCCTTCCCATAAGTTATCATATTGGATCTCTCTCAAGGTGTTAAACTTTCTACAAGGGACTAAAGCTTTGATACCAAGTATTGATAATATGGAAGAGAACAAATAAGAGGGAGATGAATTAGTTGTTCCTAAACTTCAAATTGGGGAGTGAATTAGTTTTTCTTAAACTTTAAATTAAAAACCCTAACCCTTGAAAACATTCAAGAATAAAATCATAATATATGATATGGTTAATTAACCATGAAATAAAGAAACATTCGCAAATTAGAATCACATCCACAATGCTTGACAAAAAGATTTTTATCATGGAAACCTTGTTAGGGGAAAAACCACAGTGGGGTTGATTACCCACAATAAGTAAATACCTTGTTATAAGTAAATATCATGTTATAAGTATAAACCTATTAGAATAATGAGGAATGCACATACATTCAGGCTCACTTTCTAGAGAACACTACTCAAATGAAAAACCTTAGGCTACAACCCTAAGGAAGGCTCGCTGCCTTACAAATGATCACTACAATGATATTAGGTTTGTGAACTATGAAAATAACATCTACCATATGTCGATACAAATTTAATGTAGCACAATGTATATATTTGTTCAACCCCTTGTGAAAAAATTTTATCGCCACTAGACTAGGCTCTTGGTCTGATAGCAATCTCTAACTTTTGCATATACAATTCACACATCCACATCAAACCCTAAATTAGATTTATATCATCAAACTTAAAAAATTATAAGTTCGGCCACCACTTTTATTTTGACTTGAAATCATGCATCAAAAATCATGGTTTAACTCCTTCCACTTCCAAAAAATAGACATGATCTATAACAACCACCTTGAGATCATAACTCTTCCATATTTTATGCCTAGATATTGCGCAAAATGATTTACCAACCATTCAATAAGAACAAAAAGAAAATATTAAGAGTATTACTGTTGACAAAAAATCCACCAATGTGATCATTCCAATCCATGTGGACCACTACCTCATCAATCACATACTTCAAGAACATCCTTCAGCATCATTAACAACAAAAAAACATTCAAATCCATCCCAGTCATTTGATTTTCCAACAAATTTTAAACTGAACCTTTACAACACTGTACTCGTTCTTTGAGACAACAAAAATATTCCTAATAGATATGTGAAGTATAAAACCTTTAAGTTTGGATATCCTTAGTATGTCCCAAAGATACACCTTGATGTGCACCAAGAAATTCCAGACTGATCATGCACACCAAACCTCTTACACATACTCAAATCTTCATGCGAACCTCTGCAACTTGAAATAGACTTAGTAGATAACCTCATAAAAATCCAATTAGGTGTGCTACTCCTTATTTGTAATATCCAAACCTCATTGAACCTCTGATCATCCTATTCCACTGTAAAAAATGCATTAGATAAGTTAAAACCAAACAATCAGACCTTCTGATCAATCCTACTGATATGTTGACATAAATGAAATCACATCCAATCTTCTAAATTTCCAAAAATATTATGAGGAAATATATGATAAACATGAGACCTAAGAGAAAGGATATTACTTAACCATAATACGATAATTAACTATGATTTGTTTGACCACTACAAAGATGAGAAAGGAATACCATTACAAATAACTATGATAGATATGAGTTCATGCAGGACAACTCAAAAACTAGAAAATGTATGATACAAAAATGCACATGAGATTCAAGCACATCAATGTAATAACTCATAAAAAAAAAAAATTCTTGAGTGGAAACCCTCCTACAAAATAAAAACCACTCGAAATTTCCTCATTGTCTTATCTAAAATATTCTCTTTTACAATGCCTCACTGGTTGGTGTGTCTCACTGAAAAATACAAATGCCTCACTAGAAAAATTTTTCTCACTAACAATGTTATCTCGCTGATAGGATTTCCAAATACCTTATTAGCAAAGCATTCTGCCTCACTACCAATGTATCTCACTGACAATATGTCTTAGTAGTTGTCACATTTAGTTCTTTACAAATCAACACTGAGTACTATCTCTATTTCTTTCAATAACATATTATAGTCTCGCACCACCTGATACTCACAACCATATGTGTAACATGAATCAAAGAATCCTTACAATACACCATTGCATATAATTAAATTTTACATACAATGTTATATCATATTGACTCTACAGACCATTCCTATATATTATGTTCAATATGCATCATATTATGTATCTCTGATAACAAAAGATGTTTTCCATTAATAACATGATATTCTCTTCATATGATCTCTCATAAAATGCCTTTAATATTACAAAAATATAATGTCTTCTATTCTGAAATTTTTTCATAGTAACATAATAGAGAAATTGAAATTGGTATATCATTTTAAATAGAAAAGAATCTACTTCTTCAAACTGCTCTTCCACTAAATCAAAATTGTCCCTCTTTAACAAAAGAAACTATTAACAAAAGTGACTAAGGGAACAAAACATAAAAAAAAACTTGAACTAGGGATTTTGAAGGATAAACAAAAAATACTTATACTTGAAAAACTTAATCCTTTAAACAAAGTATAACTAAACCCTCAATCCAAATTAAGAAAGATGAAAAAAAAACCCTAACTATACATATTCTTGGATGACCAAAATTTCTTTATGACAGACATTTCAACAAAATCCAAATTGATGCCATTTAAATCCAAACATTATATGAAGAAGGATTTAACCAAAAATAAAAAATAAAAAATAAGAATTTGGATAAGGATTATTACCAAACAGGAAAACAAATTCAATATTAATCCTTAAAAAAGGCATTTGATCTTAAGGAAAAAGGTTATCACTTAACAAGAAATAAAGCTCAAGAAAAAGCATAGACATAGGAAAGAAAACACCTAGAAATAAAATAGTTAAAAAATCTCATGCCAATTCCGATCAATCTATAAAAAATTCCATGCCAAATATCTCCCAAATCAAATATTGTTTCCAATTGCTTCTAAACCAACTGAAATGAGTTATCATTTCCATGAACCAAACTGTTCCCTAGGTATGTTGGTATGTGCCCTAGCTTGATGCTTTGAGCTTGGGATTTTTGAAAAACACAAGTAATAAAAAACAATTGCAATGTATTTTGCAAATGGAAAACCAAAGGCATTTTCCATCTTTTTCACCTTTTTGAACATACTCAATGCTTATGGTATTTTGATCCCCTTTTTTATTTTTAAAACTCTAATTTTAATATACCACTTTTTATGCAATATCAAATGCATAGCACATGAGCATCATAATGAATTTGAAAGTGCAATCAATATATTCTAGTCACTTTACAACATACTCAATGCAACTATATACCAATAATGTAGGGTGGCCTTCAAAAAGGAATATGTAGAACATATTCAATGCAACTGTATATCAATAATATGTATATGAAATGCTCATGACCTAAATATTTCTCATGACTTGATTGTCAAATCATCACTTGAAATGACCTCAATATTAATATGCATGTCATCACTTGAAATGCTCATAACCTATGTATATAATCAATATACCTTCAAATGCTCATGCTATCATGGAAGTACACCATACTATCATGTGGGATAAACATTAAAGAGTTAGTGTTATGTCATCAAGGAAAACAAGCTTGATGAAGGGTACTCCCCTTATTAACACAAACACACAACAAAATCAAGAATAGCAATGATTTGCAAAGACATGAAATGGGATTTATATTATCCAAAATGAAATGAAATTACAATATTCAGAAATATAACATGCATAGCCACATGGGGATTTTATTACAATAATTTGCAAGCTAGAGCCACCATAGGCATATCCCAGAACTGCCCTAGACAACCCTACGTGCCTTCAATATATAAGCAATTTTAACCACCCAAGAAGATTATATAAATCAAACCCTAAAGTTAGAGGCCGACCATCCCTAGGATATTATTATTCATTTTTATTACATTAGAATAGGACCAAACAACTTTGGAACCCAAAAGAAATTTTGAAGGAACTTTAACTTTGGCCAATTCAGGTAGCACAACTTCCAGAGACCATAACTCATCACCCATCGACCCAATGAGCTAATATAACCCTATTCTAGAAATGCCACAAAGTTCTCTATAGTACCAAATTCTCTCAATCTCTAGTTAGTAAAGGTTTTGACCCCATTAGGAGCCTCTAAAGCCTTCAAAACTGAGTTCAAAGTTTCTGTACATTGCTGCCAATACCAAAAATATTCAACATATACAAAACTAGACTTGATCTTGAAATGAGACTTTACTGTCAGGAGAATACAACCAAAATAAACCTCTAGGGAAGAAAATAGAACATTTTGAGCTCAAACAAAAAAATTACTAAAAATAGTAAATTTCCAAAAATAGAAGCTCTACAAAAGATAGCCCTTATTGAAAAGAAACCAGAAAATATTTTTGGGTGATTCAATATTGCTCTTACACCTAGGATGCTCCTGTATCAAAGCTAAAGGAGGAAATAGTATCAAGCAGTGCCAACAACTTCAGCCCAAAACCTTTTTTCTTGGCTAGCACCACTCAACATACTCTATCTTTCTCCATTAACATCTTGTTCATTCTTTTAGCAACTCTATTCTACCATGGAGAATACAAAGTTGTCTTTTGTCTATGAATGCCACAATATTTAAAAAAATCTATAAAAACTATTAGAGAACACTCACCACCATATTTAGTTCTAAAACATTTTATTTTTCTTCCAGTCTTCAATTCAACCATTTCTTTAATTCTTTAAATTAATTTAAAACATCATATTTAATCTTTTAAAAAATATATACATGTCCTTCTGTTATAATAATCAATAAATAAAACATAATATGTGGATTTTCTTATGGAAGGAAAATCTATAGGGCCAAACACATCTGAATGAATAATATCCAACATACCACAATATTTATAAGAACTCAAGTAAAATTGAATGCAGTCTTGTTTTCCATAAATGCAATTCTCACATAAATCAAAATCAAGATTACAATCATTCAAGCCTTCAACATGGTTTTTGTTTTTTAAGGTCCTTAGACCCTTGTCTCCAATGTGGTCAAGTCTCTAGTGTCATAACATAGTCTTATTTGTACTTTACTTTAATTTAGAATTAAAAAAACCCTTAGGTACCCAAAATCCATGACTGTGTACTTGTTGGAAGTACAATAATGGGGAAAGAAAGATGTTGAGAGGGGGGGTAAATCAGATCTTAAAACTTAACCACATAAAATAATTAATCCACACTAATACATATATGAATTTAAAATAACATCAGATAGTATCCATAACATGAAATGTATAACTCATAACACATAATTTTGGTAACCTAGAAACCCAAATAGGTAAAACTAGAGTGGGGATGACACCCACAAAATCTTCACTACTGTAGCAATAAAGTGTGCATGTTAGGGCTACAAGAGTTTGATTAAAAAATTTAATCTGCCTGGTTAAAGGTCTATTCAGTTAAGAACTAAAGATCATTACAATCTACTTTGTCAAAGGATTTCAACTTACAGTAAAGTAAGCACTCAGCTAAGAGATTTAAAACGGTCTGCTAGAACCACTCTGTTAAGAGATTTCACCTGATACACTTGTTAGAATGTTTCAAATAGTGATCCTTCGTTATGCACTCAGATGTTGATGATGGATATACTCTTTCCAATACCTTCTGTGGTCTCACAATCTGATATGTCTTTGCTATGCTTTTCACTGCTCTATCATTCTACTTGATCTAGGCTTCTTCACAAAATAACTCAATGTTCATCTTTCATGAACAACAAACCTTTTTCTCACACTTAGTATCTCTTTTTCTTTATTTCTCTATCTTCTAGGGTTAGAAACAATCTTATATGTCAGTAAGATCTAGATCAACAATCAAGCTCTATTATTTATGCCCCCAAGGCATTCTAATTTTCTGATTGGCTCCATGCCATGCATAGTATAAAACAATTAAATACGTAATTTTCAGATCTGGCAGCAAGATCTAGATCAACGATCAAGATCTATTATTTATGCCCCCAAGGCATTCTAATTTTATGATTGGATCCATGCCATGCATAGTATAAAACAATTAAATACGTAATTAACTCAGTAGACAAATATTAAATGCGTACAAATGTCAGCCCAAATCCCATACAAGTTGTCCTAAACATTTTACATCAAAGTTTGAATCAATCCTAACATGTATGCAAATACAGTTATGCTTGGCACTTAACATCTTTGTCGCTTGACACTTAATATTCTACTCAGCTTGGCATGATGTAACTCGAAAACCTAAAACTTTCTCAGCAATGTTTCTCAACCTTTAATGTTTAGCTCGGCCATAGTGATAACCAACTAAAACTGCCTAAGTAAATGACTAAGTGTTGGTCACTAATCATCAACAAAACTTAGGGCATAACAATCTCCCCCTTTGATATTAGTGGAAAAAACACACTTATCATTTATTTTGATTCATTCCATCCAAAATGTTTCCTAAGTACACAATTTACTCCCCTAGGAATGTACATCATACTACATACAAAAATTTACATAGTATACATGCCTTAGAAAAATATTTACATTGATACCTGTACTAATCTCCTTATGTTGTATCCTTTTCAGTCTTGTGAGATTCCCCCTTATTTTTGTCACAGATTGCAGGTGGGGCCAAGTTATACTTATCCAAAAACTATTTATGAAGTTGTAAGGTGGACACAAATGCAGTGTCCCAGCTGTCCTTAACAAACTTTATAACCTCTATTTTGACTTCTAGCTTGGCAGCTAGACTTACTAAACTTTTTGCAGTGGAGAGATGAGAATCTCTCTTAACCAATTCATTTGCAGATGAAATTTCTTTCTAAATGGCCTCTAGATGAGGTATCAGGCTTGTCTAGATAGTAATTAGTTTGGTCCTAATCTGACCATCTTCAGCCATGAGCTTAGCTATCCTCCTTTGTACAGAAGTCAATCTGTTAAAATGTAAGGATCTAGTGCTAGCATCCATACTCAGTGAACTTCCAGTTGACTTTAAGTCTAATTGCAATTAAAACAGTAACCATTGAACTTAGGTTTAGGATTGGACTTACCTTTCTTTCTTCAAAAAATGTTTTTTGTATGGCTTGGTTTTCCATAGTGGTAGAAAATAGGCTTGTTGTGCTTTGTCTTTGCATTCCTCCTTTCACCATTCTTAGATGATTCTCTTTTCTCAGTAGATATCTTTGGTTGAGTGTGACCTAATCCAAAAGAATCCTTTAGCCTTCTTGATGCTTCCATCAGATTCTCAAAATGAGTCAAGGCTTCATTAGGTTTATTCAGCCTTTCATTCAGTTCCTTCTCAGATCTCAAATCATCTTTCAATTGGTTGTTCTTAGATCTCAGATTCATCATTTCCATATCTTTCCTACTAATCTCATGATTTGCAAGTAGTAGTTGATTTTCCATGTCAACCTGATTGATTGTCATTATTTGCACATCATGTGTCCTTTCATCATGTCTAACAGTTATCACTCTTTTATCTTCTTCTGCCATAGCTTTGTCATATTCTGCTTTCTTCTTTTGTTCCACTACTTCACATAGTCTCACTGTCTGCATTTCTCATTCTCTTTTGAAGTTTCTGACTTCTTCACACAGTGCATTGTTCTTTTCCAGTAGATCTACAATTGTTGCATCACTCTCAATAGAATCTCCATTCTGAAATAGATTTGTAGTGTCATCTTCCTAGTAATGAGTATCATTCATTTGTTTGGCCAAATCTTTGCTAGCTGTCAATGATTTCTTCAATTCATGTCTTTCTATCTCAAGCTGATGTAGTGCTAGTTGAATCTTGATCTCCTGATTATCAATGACTTTACCCAACTTGTAAACCTTCATCTCAAGGTCTGTACTCACAAGCTGATTAAAGGCTTTTGTAGGTGAACTCTGCTCTGATACCAATTGTTGGAAGTACAATAATGGGGAAAGAAATATGCTGAGAGGGGGGGTGAATTAGATCTTAAAACTTAACCACTTAAAACAATTAATCCACACTCATACATATATGAATTTAACCTAACATCAAATAGTATCCATAGCATGAAATGTATAACTCATAACACAGATTTTTGGTAACCTAGAAACCCAAATAGGTAAAACTAGGGTGCGGATGACACCCACAAAATCTTCACTACTGCAGCAATAAAGTGTGCTTGTTAGGGCTACAAGAGTTTGATTACAAAATACAATCTAACTAGTTAAATGTATGTTCGGTTAAGAACTAAATATCATTACAATCTACCTTGTCAAAGGATTTCAACTTACAGTAAAGTAAGCACTTGACTAAGAGATTTAAAATGGTCTACTAGCACCACTCTGTTAAGAGATTTCACCTGATACACTTGTTAGAATGTTTCAAGTAGTGATCCTTCATTATGAACTTAGATGTTGATGATGGATCTACTCTTTCCAATACCTTCTGTGATCTCACAATCTAATATGTATTTTCTCTTCTTTTCACTGCTCTATCATTCTTCTTGATCTAGGCTTCTTCACAAAATAACTCACTATTCATCTTTCATGAACAAAAACCCTTTTTCTCACACTTAGTATCTCTTTTTCTTTGTCTCTGTCTTCTAGGGTTAGAAGCAATCTTATATGTCTTTTCAAATCTGGCAGGGAGATCTAGATCAATGATCAAGATATATTATTTATGCCCCCAAGGCATTATGATTTTATGATTGACTCCATGCCATGCATAGTATAAAACAATTAAATGCATAATTAACTCAGTAGAAAAATATTAAATGCATACAAATGTTAGCCCAAATCTCATACAAGTCAGCCTAAACATTTTACATCAAAGTTTGAATCAATCCTGACATGTATGCAAAAACTATTCTGCTTGCCACTTAACATCTTTTTCGCTTGACACTTAATATTCTACTCGGCTTGGCATGATGTAACTTGGAAACCTAAAACTTGCTCAGTAATATTTCTCAGCCTTTAATGTTTAGCTCGGCCATAGTGATAACCAACTAAAATTGCCTAAGTAAATGACTAAGTGTTGGTCACTAATCATCAACAAAACTTAGGGATTAACAGTACCGCCGGTGAAACCCTCACCTTTTTCCAACAAAGTATGCATAGATTTAGTTTTGACAAAAGTACTATTACACTTAGCAGTGTATCCATCTAGCTTATGCAATGTACCAATTCTAACACCTCTAGCAATCTCCATAGAACCTCTCATCTTTTTGTGTCATGCACTAGAAAAGACTAATTGTATACCCAAATCTATTATTTTTCTCATAGATAAAAAATTTCATGTTAGACCAAGGAGATGCAACACACCATTAATATTTATTATTCTACCATTAGAAAACCTAGTTTTAACTTCACCATGACCAACAATATTTAAACTATAATTATCACCCAAGTACATGTTACCTTCATCAAATTATTCATATTTATAAAAACAATCTTTTGTTAGAGGTCATATGAAAAGATATACCTAAGTCAATTAGGCATGCATTATCACATGCATGAGTGGCCAAAGTTATAATGAGAAAATCACCATCTTCCTTTTTGGACTCAAAATCAGATTTCTTCTTTTTATTCTTTGTAGACCTTACAAATTTGTCTATGCTTACCATAATTCCAACAAATAGCTTTGGACTTTCCAGGAACTTGTATCTCCCCTTAGATTTGGATTTATTACACTTCTCATTATTCTTTCCTTTTTAGGTCTTCCAAAACCAACTAGGGATACCTTGCAAATAATGGATACCTCTCTCCTCATCTCTTCATAGATAAAATAACCCACCACATATTCCATCCTCAAGACAATACAAGTATTTCCTATGGCCATATCAAGAGAATCCCACAAATTAGACAAAGAATAAAGAATCATATGATATTTATCCTTCTCAACTAATCCCAATTGAGTCGCCAACATATTAAATAGTTACAGGTGGTCTATAATTTATCCAATATCTTCCATACTCAAACAATATAGCTTCTTCCTCAATAAAAGCATATTTACTAAAGAGTTCGCTTGATACATCACATCAAGATTCTTCCATAAATATTCCTCATGGACATTGATTAAAACAAAAAATTTTAAGGCACAATTTGATTATACCCTTGGCTTTACATTCCATAACAACATATTTAGCATCCTCATCTATATTTGTAGGTTTCATGGCATTCTAATCAACAACCTCCTAAAGATATTGATCTATTTGTAGATCCTCCATATTTAGCTTCCACATTTGAAAATTATTTCCAAAACATTTATCCACCTCTTTTATCCTTGATGAACTAGTCATCTAAAAATTCTTGTAACTGAATCACAAATTATCTTCTTCACAATCTCCCACTCAAAATTGGATTAGTTCAAAAAACCCAACAACCCAAAACTAAAACCAAAGGTGATCAAGCTCTAATACCACTTGTAAGGAAGTTAAGTAGAAAAAAAACTTCCTACACTAACCTTGAAGTGGAGAGTAATCTAAAAAAATTCTAAAATATTTTCAATAGTTACAAAAAATTAATAGGAATAGTATAAATAACATGTATACCACAACACAATGATTTACATGGGGAAAACTCTTACGGGAGAAAAACCCCACACTCCAAAAGCTACCCAATATATTATTCATAAATAATTAACATATTACAATATACTTGCAAAGAAATCTTCTCTTGGGAGGATCACCAACTAGAGATTTGGAGATAACCGAATAGCTATAAGACTCTTACACACACCCTCTATCTCATGAACCTAATATATAAGGGATACAATACAATGAAATTTTATGAGTTAATTTTGGCCTTCTAAATCAACCACACACTTCAACATAGTCCTTCTTCACTAGGTACAGCCAAGACTGAATATGAGTTATTCATCCTACCTGCCTACGTGATTCGACCTATTGCCTTCTATCTAGATGGAGTTTTGAAATTTGCTCTCAGGACGAGGGCCTCACAACTATGGACCATCTAAGAACAAAGGATTTTTAACCATGATAAATGATATGCAATGCAAAGATTATGCTAGAAATTGAAACATGAATGATCACCTAAACATGAATACTACATGATTTCAATGCAATTTAATCTAGAAATTGAAGCTATTCTATCTTGCAAATTGAAATTAAGCTATATGAGATTATGAAAATGAGGTAACAATTCAGTATAATAACAATGCAATTTTGATTCAAGTTTTTAGGGGGTTTGAATGAAGAAAGAGGGTTCTTTTATAAACCCTGAGAAGATCAGAATAGAAACTTTCCTGCTTTGAAATAAAACAACTAGAAAAGCCAATTAAAATAGAAAGATTTATTGAAAAGAATTCAATAA
>MU219110.1:133341-174085 GCA_018584345.1 Thuja plicata
GAGAACCAGCTGTGATCTAAAAGCAGAATCAATCCCTTGTGGATTATAGTTATCATAATTTGACATTTCAAATGCAGTGAGTCTGCCTATCATATTTTCCAGATTCAGATTATTGTTAGGAGTACATATCAATTCTTGAATTGCAGAAACTCTAATAGCATATACAAGAAGTAAATTTCTTATTACCTTTCCCATAATGGTATTCTCATCAATATTTCCATTAGCTCCTCTAATGGCATTCACAACTTCTTTTATTCTACCATAGTACTGAATAATATTTTCACCTTCTTGCATTTTCATCTCATCAAACTTACCTCTTAGAATTTTTGATTTAGCCCTCATCACATTTGTGTCTCCACCATAGATAGTTGCAAGTTTGTCCCACATTTCATTTGCATTTATGCAGTTCTTTACATCATCAAACTCTGAGTAACTTAATGAGGAGGTGATCTCCAACATTGCTTGATTGTGTTCATGCTTTTCTCTGAGTTGTACAGCTGAGAGAGGAGCAGTAGGTGGTACATAGGCATGTTCAATAAGTTGTTTAGCATCATCTCCAATACCAGCCAAATGTAGTTTCATCAAGCTCTGCCATGCAGGGAAGTTATCTTTGTTCAACTTGGGAACCTCCTTCTTATACATCTTGATATTTTCGCTCCAAGTGCCTTCAAACTATTTTTAGGAGACCAAAGCTCTGATACCAATTGTTAGAATGAATTTAGAATAATTGAGAGGGGAGGGGTGAATCAGTTATCCTCAGGTCTAGATGTAGTAAATAAAAACTTTCTATACTTCAGATCTACTCAACAGTAGTAGCATATACCAACAACTTCAATCATCCAGTTTACTGTCAATTGAAATTAGCTTGTAGTAACATAATAGTAAAACAAACTATAAGTATTCAGACAAGTTGACACAAGTATTTAATGTGGAAACCCAATATGGTAAAAACCACTAGTAACATGCTACCAAGTTTTCACTCTTCTAAAGTGATGCCATGTGAGGAGCCAACCCTGTTAAAGGTTACAATAACACACTGCTAGGTGTGACCGGGTTAAAGGATTTAATCACCCTATCAAGAGTGTCCTTGTTAGAGGACTTTGAACATTCCAATCTGAATGTCACATTGTTAGAGGAATTATACAAATGACTGTTAAGTCAACCTTGTTAAAGGATTTAACTAATACAATGGTAAGAAATTAATCAGCAGTTTGTGATCTGGTACATACAACTTACTTTACAATTCAGATCCAATTACAGCTCTGATGTTAACTTACTAGATAGCCTGCATTGTCATTTCAACCTTCTGATCTGCTTGGAAATCTATCAAGCAATCACACATGCAACTTTTTGCTTCTGCCTTTTACCTTCTCTGCTAGATCATGCTAAACAGTAAATAAACTATGAAAACCTTTTGCATACACATTCATTCATCCACTTGCACACATAATGAATAACCCCTAAGGTTATCATATACCTCTTTGTCTAGGTCAGATAAATCTTTTTCCTCTTAAACACGATCGTAGATCTTAGGTTAGATCAGATCCAACGGATCTTTCCATATTTTCATAAAATTTACTTCTCCAAAGCAGTCTCTAATTAAATCTTGAAGCCATGCATTAATTATAGTTACCCATACATTAAATGACATGGATCAATCTTTAATTAACATTACATATCCCAATAAAATCAACTAAGTCAGCCAGAGATCTCAAATCTCATCAATAATCAAACTTATGTAAGTCGGCCTTCATCACTGTTTTCACTTGGCAATTTCAATGGTGCTCAGAATCGAGCAAATTTTTACTCATCACAAGAAAATTTACTCAGCACAAGAAACTTTTCTCATCATAAGCAACTTTACTCGGCACAAGCCAAACTTTGCTTGGCACAAAACAGCCAGAAAACTGTCTTTGAAAGATAAACAACTAATTACTTTGCCAAAGTGCCAACTGATCAGATACCCTTTGAATTACCTTAACTCAACCATTCACTTGGTCTTCTTGTTAAATATTCTTCATCAACAATAGATATGGTACTCAAACAGATAGCAATAGTCTCACCAATTAAGATTTGACATCAATGACAAAATAACAATTGCTTGCAATGTCACTTTCCAACAAATTTTTTATTATTTTTCATTGAGTTTATGCATTCAATTTTTGCAAGAACGACATTAATAATCTTCCTACTTGGAATAAACTATTTTTTATTATTAGAGATCAACTAATAAAGGAGATTTTTAATTCTATTGATAAAAATCTTAGAGAAATTTTTCCATACTATTGCAAAGGCTAGTAGACCTATAATCCATCGTATTAGTATCCACTTTTATTTTTTGGACCAAAATAATAAAATTGGAATTAATTTATTTCAAGACCTTACCCATTAGAAAATATCTCTAGTAGAAAAAATAATATCTTAAGAAATAATTTATCAAACATCTTGAAAGAATGAAGTGGAAAAATCATTAGAACCCATGGTCTTAAAGGCACCAAAAGAGAAAACATCATCTTTAACTTCCTCCATGGAAATGACTTTACTCATTTCAACATTATCTCTTTATTCCAACACATTTTGAATAATTTCTAGGACTTCTTGAAGTCTAATAGGATCTTGATTATTGTCAAAAAAGGTTTCTTCAAAGAACAAAACAATAACATCAACAATGTATTTCTTGAGCCAAACAAAACATAGGGGTTCCTTTCGTAGGAGTGTTCCACCACTTCCCAACCATCTCTCTAAAATGTAGCCCATATTATTTCATATATGAAGGATAATAAGCCTTTTTTAGTAGCCTCATCCCATTTTAGAATAAGAGAGTTATGACTAGAGCCTTCTCTAGAGATATCTTGAAGAGATAAATTTAGAAGAATTTTTGATCCAATAGAAATCATAAATATAACCAAATTGACTTGTATAAGATTACTTCCCTTTGTTCTATTGGACTAAGTAAAAGTAGTACCATAGTGTTTAATATCAATAAGGCTACTATAGGATAACAAATCAACAAGATCAACCATATTATTAGAGAATTCATCAAGATCCACACCATTTTTGAAGGGAATAAGAGAGTATTAAAGTATCCACCCAACATCCAATTTTTTTCTTAATGCCTCTTAATGATATTAGAAAGTCTTTCTCATAATTTTTTTCTAGCTTGCTAGGAGTTAGGAGAATCTATATTCATAAGATTTCACTTCTCATTATTTTACATATCTATAAATTAAAACATTAAACTATTCTTAAATTGATCCACTATCTTTCCCATAAATATACTTGAATTCTAGAGAGTAACAACACCACCAAAAGCATCGGCAATAGGGCCAACATAAAACTCAGGAAAAGGAGACAATTTTTAAGCAATTAGAGAAAAAAAAAATTTCCACCATTTTTATTTTATGAATCATAAGGATATAAAATTTATTTTTCACAATATAGCTCTTAATAAGATATTTTTTATGACTACTATTGATTCACCAAATATTTCAAGAGAAATTATAATTAGAATAGAAATGGTAGAAAAAATCCAACCAATCCTAATCTAAAATATTTGATTGGCCAAAAAATGGGGAACATCCATATCCTCCCTATTACACTTAATTTTTTTCCTAGGTCCTTAAAAATTAATCAGAATCTTTTGTTTCCCCAGAGCCACTCCTCTTGCAGCTTCTCTAGCTCTAGTTTCCCTTTGAAAAGGTATTCCTTGCTTATTATTCCACCTTACATATAACTTTTAACTTTTCCTTTTGGCAAGAGACACTACATAGATTCTTGGATGTTTTCATTTATGGAAACTAAGCTCTAATTTCACATGTGCATTGCAAGAGGAGATCAGACCAAAAGTCAGAATAAGAAAATGATTAAGTATGGAAATGAAGAACCCAGTGTTCTGGTAGTGTTCAATAATAGGTCCAGTGAACTCTTCCAGGTTAATATTTTTGGTTTTTCACATAAGAGAATTATTTTGGATGTATGTATATGATTATTCCATATTTTTAAGGTATGGTGGTACATGGTGTGGAAGTTAGATAGATATGTATATTAGTTGTTGTGTTTGATAGTCAAAATAGCCGACATGGTGAAAAATCTTCTTGCGAACATGGTAAATCATGTTGGCACTTAATGTTAAGTTAAAAATGTGAATCCAACTTGTATATATGAATGTATATGTTTATTTAGGTCCAAAGTGAATTTGAATTGAGGACTTGGCCGACATGGTCAAAATGGGACACATTTCCCTATAACATTTTGAGCCGATATTGTGAGATCAATTTTTGATTGTGGACCTATAAGATCGATGGATTAGGTTATGAAGATATAGTTGATGCATGAAACAAGTGAGAAACGTGGATGTGTGAAGGTTTTTATTTAGTAAATTAAGATATGATAATCTAATCAGTGAAGAATATCAAAAAGGGAAGTCAAAGGTAAAGTGTATCAAATCAGATTATTGAGCTTATATGGAATTGTAACTAGGAATTAGTAGATGTTATTCTAGTAGTTAAATGCTTCTTGTGATCATTGTTGTGATATTTTAATGTAGTGATCCTTTTTATAAAGGGTTTTAGCCTCTCTCATTGTAATTGAGCAGTGTGCCTAAATGCGAGTGCATTCCCAAATCATTGTAAGCCAATATTTATACAGAGTATAGTCTTGTGATTTCCATCCCCACTATGGTTTTTCTCCTAAAAGGGTTTCCATGATAAAAAAATCTGTGTTAAGGTGTTGTGCTTATTTTCTTTATATTCTTGCACTTTTCTCTTTATTATATGTGTTAAGTGGTTTGTGATTCTAAATAATAAATTCAAAATTTGTAGAACACTGATTCACCCCCCCCCCTTCTCAGTGTTCCCTCCTTCCATTAATTGGTATCAAAGATATTAGTCCCTTGGAGGAACCCTAACATCTTATGGATGATACAAGAAACAAGGATGGATTCAAGTTTGTAAGAATAACTCATAGTTGCATTGGATGATCTTTTGATCATTCTAAGGCTGACATTTTGGAATTTCAAAGAAATATCAGAGAAGCTAGAATCTTCATCAATTCATTGAAAACACAGTTGAAGCAAGAAAATATGAAAAGAAGTGAACTTTGTGACCAGTTAGAACAAAAGAATAGTGAGAGATCACATGATGAACATTTGATTTGGGACTTGAAGAAAAAGACTGAAGAGTATGAAAAGATTAAGAGAGAAAACACAGTCATGAAGAATGAGATGGAATCTATAGTGATGAGGATGACCAAGGAGATTGAAGATAGGAAGAAAAATGAAGAGAATCTCAATCATTTCTTAAAGGAAAGATCTAATAAATGCAATAAAATTATTGCTAAACTAAAGGAATCCAAGGAGATTGAGGAAGAACTAAGAGATGAGCTTGCAATTGCTAATCACTATGAGGAAAATTTCATGATCATCTCATCCAAACTTGATTCATTACTTGAAATTCTTATAAGTATAGATGACAAGAGTGGTCTTGGATTTGAGAAAGGAGAAAACTCTAAATATGGATCAGGTCAAGGAAACCCTAGATCTAAGAAGAAAAAAAAGAGTACCTTCACAGGACAACCAACTGCTCAAAGGACTAGTGGTAAGTGATTTATGTGCAACAAATTTAATCATAAATCCATGAATTGTAGGAATAGGATGAATCAGAATGGTGCATCTTTTTTCTGGTCAATGTTATAAGTGCAATAAACATGGTCATAAAGAAAGTGTTGTGAAGAACTCTTCAAACAAAATTAACATCAAGTTTTATTCATGCAATGGGTTTGGGAATATTTAAAATAAGTGTGGAACAAGGAGAAACTAGATGAGTAGCAGAAATGGGAAAAGGAATGTTGTATTCTACAAATGCAATAGATTTGGTCATATTGCAAGGTAATGTAGGAGCAATAATGTAAATATTAGAGGTTTGGTAGACAGGAGCATAAATAAGCCTAGGAATGATAAATACAAAGCCAAAGTGAATGTTGAAGATATTTGGAAGAAAAATGAAGTAGACATGGGTGAAGAAGAATATTGAGAACACAAATGAAGGGTCTGCATCTGTATCTACTACTATAAATTCCTCTGGGAATTAAGCTTAGGTGTTTTTCCTAGGGGAAATTACAATAAAATCTCATGAAAGCCCCTATATATGTTCATTTATAAATCTAGAAGGCATGAAGAAGCTATATTATGTTGGTATAGATCTTTTGAAGTCTTTACCTAAAGAGTTTTATAGGTTTTGAAGGTGTACAATCATTCTTTGTGAGCTAGGCAATCAACTAGGTGTTTAGAAACACTTTGGGCTTGAAGCATTAATGATACCTAAAAGTTAGTGTTGTGAGTCCACATCCACACCCTATTTTGGTCCTCTAGCCATGGGGACCCCCTTTTATTATGTCTTTTGGTCTTTTGAGTTTCCCCCGTTTCCCAGTCCCTCACAAATGGGTCTCATTATCGGCCTGTTGAACAAAGTCAAGACACCTTTTTGCCCTTTTGTCCCTTTTGGTGTTTCAGAGGAACTCAATTCCTCTAAAATTCTAAAATGGCAGAAAGGCCAAAGCTCACCCTTTCAGTATTTTTGGCCTCCAAAACCACCAAAAGGCCAAAAATGTCTACCTACAGAATTTTCAGTGTTTTGGACGCTGAAACACCTGTTATGCCATGCATCCTCATCCCTACATTTTGTGTGAAAAATATTGGGTCCACCTTTTTTTCTTTCTATTTTGGGCTCTTGCCCTTCTCTCTTCTTTTGTTTCTCTTTTTTCCTTCCCCAGGTTTTCCTTCCCGTGGTGTTGGTCTTGTTTTTTATTTTGTTTTTTTTGTCCCTCGTGTCTCTAGGACCTGGTCTGGGAGTTTGTCATTCTTTTTCCAAGAGCTAGATTCCATACCCTGAGATTCTTTGCCATGATGTCTTCTTTCCACAAGGAGATATGGTCGCACAAAATCCCCAGGCCTGGAGTCTAGAGGTTGTCTTGGTTCCAGAGTTTGCGGAAGGAAAAATAACTTGATTTTACCCTGACTATAAATGGAAAACACCTATCATTTTCACAATTACCATGATTAAAACACTTAAGAGATTTGAGCAGATTTCAAAGCAATATCATAGTGATTTGAGCAAATTTTAGAGCAATATCACAGTGATTTGAGCATAGTCTAGTGCGAGCTATTTTTGAGTTTCTCTAAACAATTGTGAGTGGTTTCTGGTGTAGAGTGGTGTTCCTTGAAGGTAGAAGTTGTTGCAGAGTGTTTGTGGGCATCTTGCCTTCCTTCCTTTCTCTAGTTTCTAGGTTGGTGTTCCTGGTTCTTCCATTTTTCTGCTTTCCTTTGTTTTTGCTTCATTTTTGTTTGGCTTGTGTTTGTCTTGCATTTTCATTTGTTTTTGTGTCTAGTTTTGCTACCCGTTGCTGGGTTGACTCTACCAGAAGGTTGTCCACCCTTTGTGTAGATGTAGTATATTCTGTAGATAATGTAAATGATATATATGCTTGTGCTTTTTTTTGGGTTTTGTTTAGGTAGTGGCTCTGTGTTTTGTATATATATGTACACTTGTATATTAATGTATATCCTTCCATCTAGCATGTGTATACCTTTTAGCACCGATGCATATATGTTGTATATTTCATGTATATATACTTGGTTTTGTAACAAGCTCATTGTGCTTCCTCTATTCTCATTCCCAAATTTGTGAGCTCGTTCCATGCAGGATACCACCTGGTTGAAACTCGGCTCTCAGCTGGTTTCAACCAGGCAGTTTTCTATTTCCTTATAAACTAGCCTTAATGACTGTCCCATTTATGTCCCATGTATGCATTCAAAATTGTCCAAGTGGCCTCTACTTTTCATGCATTTGGACAGTTGGCTCCATTGCCATCGCCATAACTTCCATTTATTGCATAGCCACGTGACGTCCACGTGGGTCTAATAGCTCACTTTTTTCATAGCTTCCAATGGTTAGTTTTTCAGACTTCGGGTCTCTTTCCCTCACCCAACCCATGTCTTGCTTCTACTAAGTATGATGAGACCTAGGGCCCAGATATTGGTTAAATTTCCAAGTTTGCAAAATATATATATACTTTTTGGGATTTTTGAATTAAACTAACTTTTTAGGGAAAATAAGCACCATGGTGGTAAGATCTTCGGATCCTAAAGTATTATTTATCTATACATTCTGATGGCTGCCTTGCCTTGCAGGTCTCTAGAGAAATATACTTCCATCATGTCTGAGGCTTTTGCATCTTCACCACCCGAAAGTCCAAAAGTTCCTTCCACGGCGGTCACCCAGGCAGCTGTCAGATCCAAGATGGAGAGGGCCTTAGAGAAATTGCCTCTCACCATGAAGTATGCAAAGGAAAATGCCATCATGGGATCAAAGATTGATTCCAAAGTTCAATTAATCATCGAAACCAGTGTCAGTACCTAGCCTAAGATGTAGGCCTTGGATAAAATAATGTATATTCAGTGACAGTCTGGGGATCCGCTGGCGATCAACGTCAAGGATTCCAAGATCCTCAAGGCCGCCTATTTTCCAGGAGAGAAGCAGGCCCTAAGGGATGCAGGGCCACCTTTGGTCACTAGGCAAAAGAAGAGACTCAATTCAAAACCAAAGGTAGAGCCGGAGCTGGGGATGCCCCAGATCCCACAAGTTGAAATCCTTTCTTCCGACTCCCCGGAGCCAGAGAGGGAACCAGAACCTACTCATGTCTCAGCCAATCCTCCCCCACAGGATGAATTTGATGATGTTTTTACAACTAAAAAGTTTGGGAATTTGCAGGGGGACATTAAGCAGACAGAGGTTGAAGCCCCAGAGTAGAAGGAAGCTCTAGAACAAGAACCTGCCCAGGAGTAGGAGGAGCAGGTAGAAGAGGAAGAGGTAGAATAAGAAATTTCCTCTAAAGTCTTGGAAATATAGGACATAGGAGTGGACCAACAAAAGCAAAGTGAACAAATTGCATCAGCTAGGGGAACTAGACCTTTGAGAACAACCATAACCTCAGCCAACGTGTTCCAAGCACCACTCCTGGAGGTGACATTTGGGGAGGTAATCACTGTGGCTCAAACACTGAATCTTGTCCCATTACCTCCCCCATTACCAAAAGATGTATCAATGGAAGAGGAAATCCCAACAACAGAGGCTGAGGAAGAAGAGGAACAACAAGACAAAGAAAACCCTGGGGTGACAAATGAAGACCCAGACATGGCCAAAGATGAAAATGCTAGGGAAAAAGATACAGATACCACTAAAGAAAATACTGCCGGTGAGAAAGAAGATACAGGAAAGGAGCTGGGGGAAGCTTGTAGTATTGAAGAGGCATAGCAGGATGTTGGGGAGAATGTGCAGGAGCACACTTTGGCTAACAAGCCACCCCTACCTCCCCATGGTTAATTGAAACTAGAAAGAGAAAGGAACCTCCAGCAATGCCCCGAGCCCACCTTTCCTTAGTAGAGATGAAGGCCTAGGCATAGAACCCACCAAAGGCCAAGAAAGCCCAGATAGTCCACACCCTTCAGACTGAGCCAGGTAGAGAGACAGTTGCAGTGATAGCAACACCTTCCCTAGATGCAGATGAAGCAATAGCAGAGGCTAGAGATTATAACATCATGGAGATATCGCTTGGGAAGAGAGGAAAATAGGGTGAGGTAGATATGTTAAAAGAGGCAGCCAGGGCAGTAGAGGCTCGATATGAAAAGGAAGCTCAAAATCTCAAAGCAGAAAAGGAGAAAAATGCAAACCTTATGGGTTTCTAACTGAGCTAGCTCGGCCTATCAATGTTATTCCTTTGGAGGCCTCTACATCTGATGCACCATTTCTGTAGAGTGACATAGATTCATTACGGGTGATGAAGAAGATATCCCAAGCGGTCGATGAATGGGTTTCTCTACAAGTAGGAAATGTCTTGCGTTTCCTGATATCCACCCTCCCAGATCTATATGTGGTCCACCATGTCTTGCATCAAGCTGAAACCACTATCAACATATGGGAGGCAAATATTGAAAATTATGAGGCATGGAAAGTTGAGTTTGAAGAACTCATTTCTCTCAGAGAAGAAGTTGTTTCCAAGTCTAGAATTTTGGGATAAGAGTCCTTCAATTTTGTGAGAACCCAGCACTCTAGACTTGACCTCACATTAGGGATAATCAAGGAACTAGTGAGGACTCTATGGGATAAAGTTAATGCGGTGTAATATTCTTTTAATTTATACAAGTCTTTTGTTATGAAGGTCTCTGGAGCTGACCCATTTAGCACTAAGGAGTACGCCCTGGGGAAGTTCAATGAGCTGATGGAATCAAGGTATCAATCCCCAGAGGGAATAGATGGAGCCCAAATTATGAGAATAACTTGCATGATACTCAGTGGCCATGATGTGATGAAGATGGCCGATGAATTTAAGGTGAATGTTCCAGGCCTAGGGGAACAGATTGAGGTGGCTAAGTACCGACAGGCTGGCCTTAAAGAGGTTGATGAAGATGGAATCTCTCGTCTCCTCCAGACCTTCAATGAAAATAAGAAATAGTAAAGATTCTTCAGACGCCAGAGAAAACCTAGGTGTTTTTGTATTTGTTATTCTTTTGGAATGTAAGTTCCCAGATCCTGGAGTCGTGGATCCTACATTTTTGTATTCTTTCTGTGATCTGCGTCCCAGTCCCTAGGGTCGACCGGTCACTTTTGAAGTAGTTAATAAAGGTTGTTAGAAGGCAGTTAGCTATGCCAAAGCATGTCAGATCAGCGAGAGGTTTTCTGACAATGGGTCTTCCCAAGGTGCCATTTCAGAAGTACACCTGGCACATTGGAGATAGGGTGCCACTTTTCTCATTTATGAGGCATGTAGCCTCAATCCTTGGGGGATCATATTTCTTCCTTCTCCTTCCCAGCTCTCTTCTTGAGGCCAATTCTTCCACTCCATCTTCTTGTCTTATTCTTCTGACATATCAAACCTTCTCCATCTTTAGGTCTTTTGTAAAGTGGTACAAGTAGTACCAGCCACCAGATAATATATTTTATGGCAAGATGTAAAATAGGGTTAGGGTTAGGGTTAGAAGAAAAATGTGTATAAATAATAAGTCCAACCTTATTCCAAGGGTCGATGAAATTGATGATTTTGTAGTCCGTAGTAATAGAGAAGTAGTATTTTTATTTTAGTTGTTGAGCTCAATGCTCCTTGGTCTTTAAGCTTTTAGTAGTTAGATGCTCCCTTGGAGCCACCATTGTACCACACACCAGTGCTCGCTGGAAGGAATGTTAATGAAGAAGAGAGAGTTCTTGCAATGACGTTGTTGGCACTTTGTCTTCTAAGTTAATGGTATTTTATGTTTAATGTTCTTCATGTCTTCTACTCTGATACTTTAAGTAGATTAACGACCCCCTTTCCCTTGCTACTGATAAAATATGAACTGATAGTTGTGTATTTCTTCGGTATTTAAGGTACTATATCAGAGCATTATTGATGTATTGAATGTTTAAATATAACTATAGGTAGATCAAATATTTCTAACTCTACATGATCTTTTTCAGTTTATTTGCTAAGTGTAAAATGCTTGGGAAAACCTCACCTATTTGAATCCCCAGAGAGAATGAGTTGAATAAACCAGCTATCCCCCTCAAAAATAGTCACATCTCCCAAATAAGCCCTGCACCATTAAGGCCCAACCCTTAGGTGCTTGGAGGCCCGGGGAATCTCATTTCCTTGGATAACCTTTGCAGGCAAAGTTGGCTGATACCCCGGTACCTGGTGACAACTTACATCTGCTGGCAGACATGATCACCAAAGTCCTGTCAACAAAAACTGGTGCTAGAAGGAGGGCATGAACTTGTCCCCCTCTTGAGATTCCAATTTTACACCTCTCGAGGGTTCCCCAAGTCGTAGATTTAGGATTCAAGCCTTCAGTGGGATTGGATCTTTCTCCCAGTGAAATTTGAGAGGATCCTTAGGTCAGCCCCGAACCCTGGAAGGTTTGTCAAACTTGAGTCTCCTGCTCGAATGAAATGGACCCCAGAAACCACACCAACCACTATTGTCTAGGGGTCTAGTGTACCTTAGAATATCCAAACTTCTCAGATAATCCTGAGAACTAGTGCTCAAACTGCTCAAAATCTAGTTTCCCAAATGGCTGCATACTTTGGCAACACTGGGTCCCCTATGGGAACCTTTTCGAGTGTAGCTAATGACTTACCCGTGCACCAGAAGAAGATTTGTCCAAGATACAAGTACCTAGGCTCATGAGCTGTAGAAGAACACCTATAGGCATACAAAGATGCCATGAACTAACACCGGATCCAACATGAATATGTTGTGACCCAGATGTTCCCCTATCCCTGGGATAGGGTGAACTAAAATATTACCTCAACCTTCCTGCCAACTCCATCAACAGTTGGCTGGACATGGAGGACGCCTTCTTAGCAGCCTTTCATGTACATGTGGACCCAGCTTGGTCCCATAGCCAGTTCATTTCCATCAGAAAGGAACCAAATGAACCCCTTGCCGCATTCAATCATCAGTTCCAACATGCCCTGAAGTAGTGCACGGGCCCTTTCATTCCATCCCCTGAAGTTACTATATAGACCTAGCTCAATGTGATGGACCCCTTCATTGCCACTCTCCTCTAGAGAACAACCACCGTGGGCAACTGGGATACTTTGGCGAAGGTTTACAACCTAGCCTTAGAACTGTCTCATGGCCTCAACAAATCCCTGGGTGGGATTGGGCAGAGCACTCCCTTTAACATAATCCCTAGCGGAACTACATACGCCAGGGGATACAACCCCAATCTGGAAATGGGTTCCCCCGTAATGGCGATGAATCCCCTGCCCCTACCAACAGACTAGTAGGCACAATACATTTACCCATCACAGACTCAAGCAATATCGGGTCTAGAAATATTCCCTTGGAACCAGCCACAGTAGGTACAACCTCAGACACAACCACCTGGAGTTCCCTTCTTTCAGTCATCCACGGATGGAAGATTGCTGCGCTTGACTCTAGAAAATATTTTTGCTTTCCCAGGGAACCAACAACAACAACCATCACATTGTGATACAAACACTTAGTTGACCACTGAGGTTGAATCCCTCTGGTGAATGTTGTCCACCCTAACTTTGGACATGGGTCAACTAAAGGTGGGATCCTATGCACCCCAATATTCCCCCAAAAAGGGAATATTTTCTCCAGCCAACGAAACAACAATGCCAGAGGAAGAAACTTCAACAATGGGCCCCAGCCCAACCAACAATAATGGAACAATAATGTGAACACCAGAGGCCCACCCCCAAACCAAAATGTCAATCAAAGTGGTGCTGGACCATCACATTTCACACTAGTCACAAACTTCTAGCCCATGACCAATTGGTGTAGATTGCATGACACAGGCTCCCACAATGAGGTAAACTATGCCACATTGGAAAAATTCATCATGATTTCTCAGCTGGGCAGGCAAAAATCGCATGATGCTCCTCCCCCAGAACCTCCTGTGCAAGAGTCAACTCATAGTACCTTCACCTATGAGACCATCTTCTTCAAATCCTCTGGGGAAGATGAAGAAGAATCCAAATTACATGGATTGTTTGATGAGTCAATTCTGGCCTTTGAGGCCAATGCCTTCACCAACCCACGGCCTCCTTACAATACTTAGAGCTAGGCTAGTAAAGGACCAGTTTACATGCCAACACCTCTTGCCAAGGACACTCCTCCCTAGGATAATACAACTGACCAACTCATCCCTCCAAAAGGTTCTAGCTCTAACCAAGTGAAAGACCCAGTCGAGGGAAGCCACCAATTCCTGGGAGGAAGGTTTGATATTACAAAGGAATTAGAAAAAACTACCACCTCCATGACCTTGATGGAGGTTTTGCTAAACTATCCTGAGCAGAAGAAGTCTCTTCTCAAGCTCTTGGGAAACCCAAAAGTTGTCAGTCACCCACCCAAGACTGTCTCTTTTAAGGATGCCAACACAGCTATCTTTTGGGGGAATAATGAATATCCTCCATTCCTACTAGGCTTAAATATCTAAGGCAAAAACATACACAACTGCCTAGTAGACTCTGGAGCTTTAGGCAACATCATGCCCTTATCCATATGCAAAAAGCTTGGATTTTGTCCCACCCCATCTAATGGCATAGTGATTCAATTGGATAAAACTATTGTGAGGATGGTGGGAGAATTGAAGAACGTCTGGATATAAGTCATCCAGGACCCCAGGATAGCTAGCATAATTGATATCCAAGTGGTGGACATCCCAGAGACTTATGGGATGTTATTAAGTCAGAATTGGTCTAAGTCCTTGAATGGATACTTTTCGACCAACTTCTCCCACTTATGGCTCGCCTGGGAAGGAGAATCAAAAAAGATCCAGGTTGAGAGTGAGCCCTGGATGAAGCAGTCCCTTACCAAAGTCAGGAGGGTTAGTGAGGTCTTCTTCTCTGAGACTTCCCCTGGGGTGTACCAACCCTTTGAAATCTTAACATTTGATTTCACCCCCGGGGAGGATTCCATAGTTCTGTAGAGAATCTAGGACCTAGAGGAAAAGTTGAGGGTTGAGGTTAACTCCCAGGGTACCATAGTGACCCCCACTACACTCTTGTCTAGTACTTGGTGCCAAGTACACTATTAGAAACATTTAGAGTTAGAGTGTGACCTTTTCCTTTCCATCGCTACCCGACACATCGATGCCTTCTGGAACAAAGAACATACAGTTGATTTCCTGGAACCCAGTATTCCTACTGGAAGCACTTCTTCAGTGTAATTTCCCCAGGAACCTCAATTCCAAACCCCTTCAGAGGTAAACCTCACCCATGCACCAACAGTGTAGGAGGAATCTCCTCCCAGGTCTCCCAAAGGCAATCTAAAGACTACTCCCGCTCCCCAGCTCCAAACTATAAGTAATAATCTATAGACCCTTAAGTTTGACAGGTCTTAGTCCAAACAGGGCTATGGGGCTGGAGTAAAATTAATCAACCTGCGAGGGAAATCCTTCCTCACATCCTACAGGCTACAGTTCAACTACACAAACAATGTTACAGAGTATGAGGCTTTGGTCCTTGGACTCTTATTTGCATTAAGGAAAGGAATCACCTGCCTCTGGGCTCTAGGTGATTCAGAGTTGGTTGTTAAACAGGTCCAGAGTTAATATACATGTCATGACAAGAGATTGTCCGCATAGCATAATCGAGCTTGGAGCCTTATTGAATATTTTGATGCCTTCAACATTGATCTTATTCCCCAGTGAAAAAATTATGTCCCGGATGCCCTTGCTATCTCCGTTAGCACACTTGAGCCCATGGCCGGCTCACGACTCTGGAGATTTTTGGTTGAGATGATCCCCACTCCATCCATTCCAGATAATGTCACCCAATTTCAAGTTTTTGAGGACGATCAGCATATCCTAGCCTTCATGGCCAATGTTGGTGTCTTCAAGGATGAGATAGTGGAGAAACAAGACCATGATGATACTGGGCAAGGTGATGAAGATGATGGGATCATGGACCTACCCACTAACACCATCCTGAAGGGGATGGTCGCACTTGAACGTATCTTTGACTCAGACCCTCAGGGTCGGGAAAAGATGTCATCCTCCTCTGAGGGAGGAAAATTCAAGAAAGTAAACATCAGTCAACCTGGTGAGGAAAAGATGATACACATTGGCACCTCCTACTCCCCTGAGGAGAAGGAGAAGGTTCTCACGGTTCTCTCAGAATACATAGACATGATTGCATGGGGATATGAGGATTTGAAAACTTATGACACATCCATTATGACTCATACCATCCCCCGAAACCCTGATGCTAAGCCTTTTTAGAAAAAGTAATGACCAATAAACCCATTGATCGAGCCTCTGATTCATCAAGAGGTGGAGAAATTGCTGTCAGCCCAGATAATCTTTCTAATTTGGCACACTATGTGGGTTGCCAATTTAGTCCCTGTGAGAAAGAAGAGTGGTGAAATTCACCTTTGTGTGGATCTCTGAAACTTGAATAGGGCCTCCAAGAAAGATAATCACCCTCTCCCCTCATTGGATAAGGTGTTGAAAATAGTGAATGGATCCCAAATGATGTCTTTCTTGGATCGGTACTCCAAATATAACCAAGTCATGGTTAAGTACAAAGATAGAGAGAAAATGGCATTCACTACCAAGTGGGGAACGTTTACATATTGGAGGATGTCCTTTGGCTTGATTAACATAGGGGCCACATTTCAAAAGGCCATGGACATTATGTTCAAGGGCCTCATAAATTGGTGTATAATCATCTACATGGATGATTTGATCATCTTTTCCTAGGACAGGCGTAAACATTCTACCCACCTCGCTCAGATCTACGAAAGATGTCACCAGTATGGAATATCCCTCAACCCCAAGAAATGCATATTCAAGGTCACTGAAGGGAAGTTTCTTAGGAATATTATCTCTAAGAAGGGTATATCCATTGACCCTGAGAGATTTGAAGTGCTACTAAATTTACAGATGCCCGGTAGCAAGAAAGAGATGTGATCCTTCTTTGAAAAGATCAACTTTGTCTGGCGGTTCATCACTAGATTCGCCCAAATAGTCAAACCACTCAACAAAATGATGAAAAAGGATACTAAGATTGAGTGGAGTCCTGAAGTAAAGTGGGCATTCACCTAGATCAAACAAATGATAATGGAGGCACCTGTCTTGGCTAGTCTGGACTACTCCCTCCTATTTTACATTTACTCCTTTTCTTCACCACATTCTACTGTGACAGTATTTACCCAAAAGGTCAAAGGGGAAGAATGACCCATAGCTTTCATGAGCTCCCCCTTTAAGAATGCTGAAGTTTTTTACTCATCATTGGAAAAGTAGGCCTTTGGTCTTGTTCACACTGTGAAAAAATTCTGGCATTATATTCTTCAGAGCAAGGTGCATGCTATCATCCTAGACCAGGCTATTAAATCTCTACTGATGCAGAGTGAATTGGGTGAAAGATGGGGGAAATGGATGGCCATCCTCTAGGAATATAACTTAGAAATGTAACCCATGAAGATAGTATAAGTCCAGGGACTAATTCAAGTGATGGTAGAAGAGACCCCCCACATAGAATGCCAAACTTACACAGTGGAGTCCATCACTTGAGACCCATGGTACACCGATCTAGTGTACTTGTTGTTAAACAATAGATCCTCAGAGGGGTTACCTCCCAATAAATGTCATTCTTTGCAAATGAAAAGTACCCACTTCATGATCAAGAACTCTGTGCTTTACTATAGAAATTATGAGGGAGTGTACCTTCAGTGCATTGACAGAGACCAAGCTGCAAAGATGATTGATGAATTCCATGAGCACTTTGGAACTAGGCATGGATCAGCTGATGCCACCACTCATCAAATCCTTTAGGCTAGATACTATTGGCCCTATATATTTAAAGATGTTTACACTCACGTTCTGAGATGCCACACTTGTTAGACCGTAGCACACCGTGAGCATAACCTGGCTATGCCTTTGCAACTAGTCTTTGAGGCTAGGCCCTTCGCCCAATGGGCATTTGAATTCATCAGGGAAATCAACCCCAACTCATATGCCAACCACTGGTACATCTAGACTATAATTGACTACTAAACCTGGTGGTCTGAAGCTATACCTTGCAAAAACAACATGGCAGACGTAGTTATTAAATTCCTAGAAGAAAACATCATCACAAGATTTGGAATGCCCTTTGCTTTAGTATGTGACAATGGTCTGGAATTTTCTTCAGCACAACTACTCAAATGGACCTATGACCAAAAGATCACTCTAAAGTCTTTTAGCAACTGTTACCCCCAGAGGAACGGTGTTGCCGAATTGATGAACAAAAATCTACTTGAAGTGATCAAACACCTGCTAGAATAGAATCCCCAAGATTGGCACCAAAATTTGAGATTTGCCCTCTGGGAGGATTGCATTCAAATTAAGGCCACCCTAGGAATGTCCCCATTCCATCTAGTTTATGGCTAGAACCCAGTGTTCCCAATCAACTTACAGATCCCATTTTTGTAGTTTATGCAGGAATTCAGCAACTGGGATAATATCGTAGAGGTTCGGCTCCTAAACCTAGTGCAAATGGAAGAACAACAAGATGTAGCCCTTGAAAATTTCATGCATCATCAAATAGTGGTAAAATGATGGTTTGACCAAAGATCCCAATACAAGGCCTTTTTAATTTTGGAATTAGTCCTATTATGGGACAAGGCCCATGAGAAGAAGGGAAAGAACACGAAGTTCCAACGGCTCTGGCTCGAACCATACCTAATTTTAGAGATTTGTGGGGCAATTACCTACCACCTCAATACCATGACTGGAGATTCTATCCCATTGCCCGTCAATGGATAGTTTCTCAAACATTATTTTGAATAAGGACGGTTTTCCCAAAGTTGTATTTTACGTAAAGTTCCTGGTTTGTAAATATTTCTTTCCCGGTGCCTTGTTGGAAGGTACCTTTCCCTGTAAATAGTCTTGCTGGCCGTCCTTTGGGACCACCCTTCTCTTTTGTTGTCTTTTATTTTTGTGTCTTCTTTCCAGGTTTTGACATTTTTTCTCTCCCTCTTGTGAGGATTGTGATGCTTTGCATAACATCTGGTCTCCAGGGTATTGCCTTTGACATGATAAACTTAAAAATCTATTGTTAGCATGATGGAATCAGTCTGGTCTCCAAAGTTATTTTGCAATTTTGGTAGTACATTGAGTAATCTTCACTGGGTTTATCTCTGGAAGTCTGGTAATCAGTGAAATAAAAAGTAAGGGACAAGTAATCAGACACATTGAGGGTAGATTGGTTGCACTAGTTGGTCGACCCCAGTCTGGACTTTTAAAAGATTATTTCTGGGTCTGGAGTTTTTCTCCCCATTTAGAACATTAAGGTGGGTGAAAGGGTGAAAGAAGTACCACCATTGAATTTAGATAAGCTTATGCTTGATGGTGAAAGAAGTACCGCCCTCCCATCTAGAAACATACAAAATAACAAGAAAAAGAAATGGGACAAAACTTTGGTCTTTGGGGGAAACGAGAAAATATGATGACTTCAGGGTTTGATATACTTAGTGCCTCTTCTCTACTTCTCCCAGAGGTCATTGGCTTGGTTTCCTTTCAAAGCACACACTTCACCACTGATGAACAGATCATGGACTAAATCACATATGACCAGATTTCCTCAAACATGTTACTCTTTGCAGGTAAGATACTTCGAGTAATGATTTATTCCAGTTTTTTCTAACCAGAGATTTTTTAGTTCTCAAATGCACTAAGGAATTCATCCCAAATAGTCACCATTTGTTATGCCCTGCATCCCCATCCCTACATTTTGTGTGCAAAATGTTGGATCCCCCTTTTTTGCTTTCTATTTTGGGCTCTTTCCCTTCTCTCTTCCTTTGTTTCTCTATTTTCCTTCCCTGGGTTTTCCTTCCCGCGGTGTTGGTCTTATTTTTGCTTCTTTTTTTTTGTCCCTTGTGTCTCCAGGACCCAGTCCCAAAGTTTTTCATTCTTTTTCCAAGAGCCAGATTTTAGACCCCGGGATTCATTGCCATGACATCTTCTTTCCGCAAGGAGATATGGTTGCACGGAATCCCCGGGCCTAGAGTCTGGAGGTCAGCTTGGTTCTAGAGTTTGTTGAAGGAAAAGTAACTTGATTTTACCCCAGCTATAAATAGAAAACACCTATCATTTTCACAATTACCGCGATTAAAACACTTAAGCGATTTGAGCAAACTCTAGTGTGAGCTATTTCTGAGTTTCTCTGAACAATTACGAGTGGTTTATGGTGTGGAGTGGTGATCCTTAAAGGTAGAAGATATTGCAAAGTGTTTGCAGGCACCTTTCCTTCCTTTCTCCAGTTTTTAGGTTGGTGTTCCTGGTTCTTCCATTTTTCTGCTTTCCTTTGTTTTTGCTTCATTTTTGTTTGGCTTGTGTTTGTCTTGCATTTTTGTTTGTTTTTGTATCTATTTTTTCCACCCATTGGTGGGTTGGCTCTGCCAGAAGGTTGTACACCCTCTGTGCAGATGTAATATATTCCATAGATAATGTAAATGATGTATATTCTTGTGCTTTTTTTGGGTTTTGTTTAGGTAGCGGCTCTACATTTTGTGTATATATGTACATTTGTTGTATATTAATGTATATCCTTCCATCTTGCATGTGTATACCTTTTGGCCCTAATGCATATATGTTGTATATTTCATGTATATCCACTCAGTTTTGTAACAAGCTCATTGTGCTTCCTCTATTCTCATTCCCAAATTCATGAGCTCATTCCATGCAAGATACCACCTGGTTGAAACTCGGCTCTTGGTTGGTTTCAACTAGGTAGTTTTCTCTCTCCTCATAAACTATCCTTAATGACTATCCCATTTATGTCCCATGTATGCATTCAAAACTATCCAAGTGGCCTCCGCTTTTCACATGTTTGGACATTTGGCTCCACCGTTGTCACCATAACTTCCATTTATTGCATAGCCATGTGACATCCACGTGGGTCTGACAGCTCACTTTTTGCACAACTTCCAACGGTTATTTTTCCAGACTTTAGCTCTCTTTCCCTCACCCAGCCCACGTCTTGCTTCTGCTAAGTATAATGAGACCCATGGGCCTAGATATTGGTTAAATTTCCAAGTTTACAAAATATATGTATACTTTCTGAGATTTTTGAATTAAACTAACTTTTTAGGGAAAACAAGCACCGCGGTGGTAAGATCTCTGGATCTTGGAGTATTATTTATCTATACATTCTAATGGTTGCCTTGCCTTGCAGGTCTCTAGAGAAATATACTTCCATCATGTCTGAGGCTTCCGCATCTTCACCACCCAGAAGTCCAGAACTTCCTTCCACGATGGTCACCCAGGCAGCTGTCAGATCTAAGATGGAGAGGGCCTTAGAGAAATTGCCTCTCACCATGAAGTATGCAAAGGACAATGCCATCATGGGATCAAAGATTAATTCCAAAGTTCAATTAATCACCGACACCAGTGTCGGTACCTAGCCTGAGATGTAGGGCTTGGTTAAAATGATGTATATTCAGTGACAGTCTAGGGATCCACTGGCGATCAATGTCAAGGATTTTGGGATCCTCAAGGCTGCCTATTTTCCATGCTCAGTGGAATCTCTAGAGTTGATCCTCACACTTGAAGCACATTACAACTCTTATGTCTGGGCTGTCATGCTAGTAGCCCCGAAACCCATCGGGTATCCTACCCCTATGGTGTCTCTCGACGCTGCTACCTTCCAAATGGGCCTGGGGATCCCCCAATTTGACAAACCAAATATGGTTACCAGAGCAGATGCCTTAGCGCAGTTCAAACCATTGGAGGAAGTAGCCTGAATATACATAAATAACAATTGGCTCAAGACCCTGAAGAGGGATCCAAAGAGAATGAAGCTAGAACTCCCCCTGTCTGAATTTAAGGAAAGTATCCAGATGGGTATAATAGTACTATCCTGAGTCTTTGGGAAACCCCATGCCTGAGATTTTTTAGCATGGATGTACTATTTTCTACTTGGAATCTCCACCAAGGGAGAATATTTTGATTGGGTAGCCATCATCTCCAACCATGTAGATTCCCAGTTTCTACAGGTGATTCAAAAGCGGAAGTTTTACATGACTTCCTATGTTCTCTGGGCCCTAGCACAACAATGACCCTGCACCAATGGGTTACTCATAGAAGGCATACTCAAGATCGGCCCAGGTTAGAAAGCTCCTTGGGATCATTTCCCACTAATTCAGTGGGAGGCCAGTTTACCCAATTTTTGTCGGGTAAACAACACCTTCATTACTACAACCTTCTCACACTTACCTAGGATGCAAGATACTGCCTCTCCATAGAGGTGATGAATCTAGTCAGAATTTATGGCCATTATCAAATATAGTTTCAACAACATACATACATCAGGGTAATTGACTTCTCCGGGAAACCATACTTGTTACCCAAACATTGTGGGAATGAGATAATTCTTTTAGAATATTGCAGACAAATAATGGAGCTACATGCCTTATATGCCTTGAAGAAGGTAACAAACATCCCATTCCCAATTACTTGTCAAAATTACTCATGCAGTCTGGCCTTGGCCAAGGAAGCAGACAATGAGCTCAAAAGCTATAACTTAGCGAAATTCTACTTGGCACGAAAGCATTTTGATCCTCATGGAAAAATTGCGTCGACTCTTCCCCGGGCATCAGAGCCCCACCAATACCACATGGAAGACTTCTAGGAAGATTTCCAGGATGACATGGAAGTTTGGAGCTATAATTATGTCTGGATGACCAGTGGAATGATGGAAAGGTTAAAGCTCTAGAGATTTCCAGATGATTTCTCAGACTCCAGATCCATAATAGATCCCGAGTACAAAGAAAATAGGATTGATAAGTTGGCCCTCCCACTAGTAGACTGAAATGCCCATGAGAGGCCCACCATTGAATATTTCACCCACAATGTGGTAAAATGTAGCCATGCCTAATTTAAGAATGTGTGCCCTGGGAGTGTCCGCAGGGCTGCCCAGCCGGTACCAAAGTTAAACCCAGGAGCCAAAACTTCCTCACAGAGAGAAGATAAGGGAAAAAGAATAATGCAGACTCCAACTAAGCAAGAGGTCCCCATAAAAGAACAACTAAAGCAACCTATAGAAGCCTCCCGATAGATGAGGGAGAATTTAATCACACGATTGGCTACTCTGGTACTCATGGCTGGACCTATCCATCCTCCCTCTTCCCCTTAACTAACAGTGCTTATGATTAGGGAAACTAGAGTGGAGCTGGGAGAGGAGTAGGCCCTAAGGGATGCAAGACCGCCTTTGGTCACTAGGTGAAAGAAGAGACTCAATTTGAAACCAAAGGTAGAGCTGGAGCTAGGGATGCCCCAGATCCCACAAGTTGAAATCCTTTCTTCTGACTCCCCGGAGCTAGAGAGGGAATAGAACCTGATCATGTCCTCGCCAATCCTCCCCTGCAGAATGAATTTGATGATGTTTTTACAATTGGGGAGTTCAATAATTTGTAGGGGGACATTGAGCAGACAGAGGTTGAAGCCCTGGAGTAGAAGGAAGCTCCAGAACAAGAACCTGCCTAGGAACAAGAGGAGTAGGTAGAAGAGGAAGAGGCAGAACAAGAAATTGCCTCCAAATTCTCAGAAATATAGGACACAGGAGTGGACCAACAAAATCAAAGTGAACAAATGGCATCAGCTAGGGGAACCAGACCTTTGGGAGCAACCATAACCTTAGCCACCATGATCCAAGTGCCACTCCCGGAGGTGACATTTTGGGAGGTAATCACTTCAGCTCAAACACTAAATCTTGGCTCGTTAGCTCCCCCATTACCAAAAGATGTATCAATGGAAGAGGAAATCCCAGTGATAGAGGCTAAGGAAGAAGAGGAACAACAAGATGAAGAAAACCCTGGGGCAAAAAATGAAGACCCAAACATGGCCAAAGATGTAGAAGCCGGGGAAAAAGATACAGAAACCACCAAAGAAAATACTTTTAGTGAGAAATAAGATACAGGAAAGGAGCCGGGGGAGGCACGTAGTACTGAAGAGGCATAGTAGGATGTTGGGGAGAAGTTAGAGGAGTACACTTTGGCTAAAAAGCCACTTCTACCACCCCTATGGTTAATAGAAACTAGAAAGAGAAAGGCACCTCCAGCAATGCCTCGAGACCACCTTTCCTTAGAAGAGATGATGGCCCAGGTACAAAACCTAGCAAAGGCCAAGAAATCCTAGACAGTCCACACCCTTCAGACTGAGCCAGGTGGAGAGACAGTTGCAGTAATAACGACACCTTCCCCAGATGTAGATGAAGCAACAACAGAGGCTAGAGATTATAACATCATAGAGATATCACTGGGGAAGAGAGGAAAATAGGGTGAGGTAGATATGTTAAATGAGGCAGCCAGGGCAGTAGAGGCTCGATATGAAAAGGAAGCTCAAAAGCTCAAAGCAGAAAAGGAGAAAAATGCAAACCTTATGGGGTTGATAATTAAGCTATCCTAGCCTATCAATGTTATTCCTCCGGAGGCCTCTACATCTAATGCACCACTACCATAGAGTGACATAGATTCATTGCGGGAAATGAAGAAGAAAGCCTAAGTGATCGATGAATGGGTTTCTCTACAAGTAGGAAATGTCTAGCGTTTCCTAATATCCACCCTCTTAGATCTATATGTGGCCCACCATGTCTTGTATTAGGTCAAAACCACTATCAACATATGGGAGGTGGATATTGAAAATTATGAGGGATGTAAAGTTGAGTTTGAAGAACTCATCGGTCTTGGAGAAGAAGTTGTTTCCGAGCCTAGAATTTTGGGAGAAGAGTCCTTCATTTTTTTGAGAACCCAACACTCCAGACTTGACCTCACATTGGGGATAATCAAGCAACTGGTGGGGACTCTACAGGATAAAGTTAATGTAGTGCAATATTCTTTTAATTTATACAAGTCTTTTGTTACAAAGGTCTTCAGAGCTGACCCGTTCAGCACCAACACTTATACACCGGAGGAGTACACCCTAGGGAAGTTTGATGAGCTAATGGAATCAAGGTATCAATCCTTGGATGAAATAGATGGATCCCAAATGATGAGAATAACTTGCATGATACTCAGTAGCCATGATGCGGCAAAGATGGCCAATGAATTTAAGGGGAATGTTCTAGACCTAGGGGAACAGATTAAGGTGGCTAAGTACCGGCAGGCTGGCCTTAAAGAGGTTGATGAAGATGGAATCTCCTATCTCCTCCAAACCTTCAATGATAATAAGAAATAGTAAAGATTCTTTGGAGGCCGGAGAAAACCTAGGTGTTTTTGTATTTTTTATTCTTTTGGAGCGTAAGTTCTCAGATCTCGGAGTCCCGGATCCTACATTTTTGTATTCTTTCTGTGATCCATGTCCCGATCCCCAGGGCGGACTAGTCACTTTCAAAGTAGTTAATAAAGGTTGTCAAAAGGCAGTTAGCTACGCCAAGGCACGTCGAATCAGCAAGAAGTTTTCTGACAATGGGTCTTCCCGAGGTGCCATTTCAGAAGTACACCTAACACATTAGAGATAGGGTGCCACTTTTCTCATTTATGAGGCATGTAGCCTCAATCCCTGAGGGATCAGATTTCTTCCTTCTCCTTCCTGGCTCTCTTCTTGAGGCTGATTCTTCCACTCCATCTTCTTGTCTTATTCTTCTAACATATCAGACCTTCTCCGTCTTGAGGTCTTTTGTAAAGTGGTGCAGGTAGTACTGGACACCAGATAATATATTTTATGGCAAGATGTGAAATAGCATTAGGGTTAGGGTTAGAAGAAAAATGTGTATAAATAATAAGTCTGGCCCTATTCCAAGGGTCATAAAAATTGATAATTTTGTAGTCTGTAGTAATAGAGAAGCAGTATTTGCATTTCAGTTGCAGAGCTCAATGCTCCTTGGTCTTTAAGCTTTCAGTAGTTAGATGCTCCCTTGGAGCCACCATTGTACCATGCACCAGTGCTTGCTGGAAGGAATGTTAATGAAGAAGAGAGAGTTCTTGCAATGACATTGTTGGCACTTTGTCTTCTAAGTTAATGGTATTTTATGCTTAATGTTCTTCATGTCTTCTGCTCTGATACTTTAAGTAGATTAATGACCTCCTTTCCCTTGCTACTGATAAAATATGAACTGATAGTTGTGTATTTCTTTAGTATTTAGTGTAATATATCAGAGCATTATTGATGTATTGAATGTTTAAACATAACTATAAGTAGATCGAATATTTCTAACTCTGCAGGATCTTTTTCAGTTTATTTGCTAAGTGTAAAATGCTTGGGAAAACCTCACCTATTTGAATCCCTAGAGAGAACAAGTTGAAGAAACTAGCTATCCCCCTTGAAAATAGTCACATCTCCCAACTGATCCCCGCACCATCGAGACTTGACCCTCATGTTCTTGGAGGCCTGGGGAATCTCATTTCCCCAAATAACCTTTACAGGCAAAGTTGGCAGATACCCTGGTACCCGGTGACAACTTACATCTGCTAGTGGACCCGGTCACCAAAGTCCTGTCAACAACACTGAAAAGTGTTGACATCCCCCCACAAGCTATAGAAGGGCTTAAGGCCCTAAATGACCTTCACTTTGCATTTTGTTCTCCGACGTCTTTTGTACTCCCCGCGACTTTGCCATTTTGTCAATTTCACTCCTCTTGGCTAATTACTCTGCACTTGTGGCTTCTTGCCTCCATCCTCTAATCATAGCTCTCAAGGTATGTTTTCTCATTATTTTTCTTGTCTTTCACTGTTAGGTTTAGCTTTTTTTTGCATTTTGGGTGTTTTTTTGGTCTAGTACACCTTCCCCCCCAAATCCTTAGGGTTTTCTTTGCACCTTTGGCCTTGCAAGGGAGGCCTCTCCTTGTCTCGTTAATTCTTGGCATTGTTCATGTTTGCCCCTTTGGGTTTTCTATTTTTCCTCTGTCGCAACCTTTGTCACAGGTTTTCAGCCTTTGAAAGGCCAAAAACTAGGTCAGGTCTTTTCTTTCCCAAGTGCTCCTTGAAGATTCAGCCTTTTCAGTGTTTCTTACCTTCAAGATGTCCGCAACGTTGAAAATTATGAATCTCCAAGGATGTTGTCTGCCTTGTAGATCTCTAACTTTTAGAGTCTGAGATCCCATTCAGACTTTTGGAGTCTAAAGAACCCTCTCAAAATTTTGCACATTGAAAAGTCTGATAGGTCTCGCTCCTCATCGATGACTTCTCTTTCACACTTTCATCCTTTTCAAACTTTGAACCAATTTTTTGGCGCCTGAAATCCCAAAAAGGCCAAAAGTGTAAAATCTCCATTTCTGGCTACTTAAAGAGATTTTTACTTCTATTTTCCTAGATTAATTAGTTCTTTCCCATTTTTATAGTTTCTTCTTCAAATAAAAAATTGATACTTGCATATTCCTTGTAGGAATGCCTAAGAAATAGACTGTGTCACCAATGAAGTACCTATACAAGGGGAACACCCCCCCTTCAAATATTGGCAACAAGCATATTGATACCACTGATACTAACATCAGGAATGTAGACTGGGATCAGTTCTTGACAAGATATTCCCAACCAGCTGGGAGATCCAAGGACTGCACCTCACTAGTCCTATCAGGCCTAGTCAACACAGCAGCCCACCCAGTGGCTGTCGCACAATCTGAACTAATCATGACCTTAGTGAACCACTAAAACTTAGATAAAAGGGTGGTCCTAAAAATAGAGGGATAGATGGTACTATACATTAGAACAGATATCATAAAAGAGGTCTTCCACCTCCATAAAGGCATAGACAAGTTCTATGACTTCTTCATCAAGAAAGGCAATAGATGGTTCAACCACAAAGGGGAAGAGGCATATGACATTGTCAATAAAAACTACCTCAAGTAACCTCTCCCAAAAAACAAACTAGATAAGATAAACCTCAGGAGGGAATACATGAAAGATGATATCCAAGCAGCAATAAAACTACTAAGCTGGGTATATGGATTACCTTAGTCCATCCAGATAGATAATTGGATGATGCTCCTAATAGAGAAGATCAGAGGTCATAATTCCAGGTTCAATTGGGGCACCATCATTAGTGAAAGGTTGGATGAAAAACTTATTGTAGTAAAGCACAATCCCAAATTCTATATGAGTACCTACATGGTGTACTTATTAGCAGCACAGAAAAATTACCTAGGACTCACCAAGAGGGGGAACATAAATGATGCAAATTCCTAGCCCCACATTGTATACCCACAGTTGATGAAAAGGACAAACATGTCAGAAGATAGCCCTAACTACAGGATAGTCAATGATGCCTTCATCTTTGCAATCATCTGATCCATTGAAGGTGATTTCATGAAGAGGATGTCAAAGGAAGTAGCCACCAAGGTGAGGGCCACTCAGCCCTACTACATACAATATAAGACATTCACATACATCTAGGTGGAAGGGTCTAATTTGAAACCTAAGAAGTTACCCAAATATCCATACGATTGGATAATCACTCTAGAAATGGCCAGACATCTCGTTGATGTCTATGAGAATATAAAGCATAAGAAGAAACATTTCTAGGACTTCCCTATTCTTCTGGGCCCATTCACTCTACAATATATGAAGGTTTGAAAATCCTTGGCCTTTGAATGGGATGAATGCCCACTTCAGCTTTACAAAATAGTCCAGCCCAGGTTCAACCTAATAGGTATGTATAGCCACATCATTGGAAGGTTCTATATCCATGAACCACATCTTGAAGATCACTGGATCAATTTTGTATATGATCATGAGGTTAGGATCAGGGACTATTGAAGGTTGTCCCTTATCCTTGCACAAGATACTTTGAAGACCTCAATTCCCCTGAAGGTTTGGGAAAATTATTTAGATATGGTGATAGAGGAAATTTACACTTTGGATAAGATATATGACAGGCCCATAATGAATGTCAAAGTTGATAAAGATGAGAATGATGACATTGAGTTCTGACCTAGGAATGTGCTATGAACAATTGAAACTTGGATCCAAAGGCCTTATAAGATGGATCCGATCATGGTGAAGACATTAATGGATCCACCCAAGAAGGAAAATAAATAGTGTGGGGAGAAAAGTATGGTGCCATAATATAAGAAAGTGCCACCACAGAATCCAATTATGGTTTATGGCCATGTATGCATGGTAGAGTATGGGTCAAATATGAGGAAACAAGCTCCAAAGAATAGAATTATTGGACAAATAGATCCTCAAGTGAAATCATCACAGGCCCTACAAGATGAAGGCCCTTCCACTTTTGGCCAATCTCCTCCTACTACCAAAAAGGGTAAGAAAATGTATAAAAGGAAGAGAGCTTCTACATCTCCCTAGATAGAAACCTTACAGGAGGAACCAGAAGAAGAGGAAGAAGTACCTCTAGTAAAAAGGACAAGATCTCAAAAGAGGAAGGAAAAGGAAACTACTAGGAAACATAAAGAGGACACTAAGGAACAAAACAATCCTTTGGAGGCCTTAGGATCAAATGAATTATAGATATCTAACTTTGAAGGTCTAGAGGGATTTTTGGACCAAGGAAAAGACACATTAAATCATGAAATAGGGTATGAAATGGGAGCTCCATCAATCTTCCATCTCCAGGTGACCCTCACTCTACCTCCCACTCAGTCCACCAATCCAGCGCTGAATGTGCCTATCATAGAGGTGAGCTCCAACACTAACGAAGGACCTAGAAATAAAGATGCCCCAATAGCCCAAGACATGATAAGGAATAAGGCCATAGGAGAGACTCCTGCTACCACTCCACCACCTCACATTCCCAATCCACCAACTACTCTCCCACCTCCAACTCCTACCTCACCACCATTTCTGCCAACTCCAACACCAACTCCACCTCCAACTACTACTCTCACACTTCCTACACCTACTCCACCACCATCAGTTTCTTTTCCTTTCTCCATCCCAACCCCTAGAATTTTAAATAAGTGTAGAAGCCATGTCCCTTTTAGAACCACATGGAAATCCATGACCGGTCTTAATACAAAAGTGTTGATTAGCTCCTTAGGAGATGAATACCAAGACAAGGAAAGACGAGATAAGGCAACAGAAGAAGAAAAGGTAGAAGAGGGAAGGGAAGCAAGAAAAGGAAAAGGAAAAGGAGAAGGAATGAATGAGGGAGAGGGTGAATAGGGAAGGGAACAGGAAGAAGGGTCAGAGAAAGAAGTAACCCAGGGGCCCCAAAACTTGGCTTCAGTCCTCCATGTTGCCCCATATGAGCTAGTCACCACATTTAGTAAACCTATCTAGTTCACTAAAGAGATTCAATTGAGAAAGAGAACTTACATAGATGAGGAAGAAGGGGAAGATACAACTATGGAATCTTTAGGGAAAGTCTTCTACCAAATAGGGGTCACCATACCAGCACAAACAATTTCCTATGTTACCCAAGACACTAGGGGTCACTAGAAGGAAAAAGTTGTAATTTCTTCCGCTAGAACCTCTCAGGCACAAGCAACCCCAAAATATTACACATTCAAAGAGGTATACTTGGGTGAGCCCACCAAGGAAGGGAGAAAAACATTGGTAGCCTTAAGGCTTAAGCATGCTCTAGGATTCATGAGCAAGGATGAGAAAACCATAAAGTCCTTGATAGAAGAGAATGAATCTTTGAAGAAGCTCATTCACAAAATGGTTGGTCCTATTGATTCAAGTTTCTTGAAGGCCTCATTATAGGCAATATTAGAAAAAAGGAACACCCCTGACTTACTAGCAGGTTTGACCCCATCCTTTATCCAAGCAAGTGTAGATTAGAAAGGTGATTTTGAGCAATATGGAGAAGAGGCCATCAAATGGGTATTTAAACCTTATAAGGTCATTTTGATTGAAGCTAAAAATTTAATAGAATTATGGAGAATGAAGGCGGCTTGGATTTTGTGATAGACAAATGGAAATTTGCCCTCCAAGACCTTTATATAATTAGGAAACAAATTGTCTAGATATTGGTAAAAATATATGAAGGCAAAGAGCTTGACAACTTCAAGACCTGGATCAAATAGATGGCCAAGATAATTAAGGTCTATAAAAAATGGCAAGCCTCCATATTGGAAAAGCATAAAGAGATCTTGGAGTGGGTAGAAGAAATATATTTTTTCTTCACAGGGATTGGCCTCAACTTGTACCGAGTTGAAGATAAACATATCTTACGACCATCAAAAGAAATGGTCCAATAGTTCAGGGATGTTTTGGAAGGTATCAATACCAAGGAGGCCTTAAAATAGTTTTTCTATTCAAAAGAAGAGATGTTAAGGTTGTCATAACATGAAGAGGAGATCCAGTTCTTTGCTTCTGAATTGACTATATTTAAAGAGAAGCAAGAATGAAAGGTCAATAAGGTAAAAATAAGGAGATAAACTATGAGGAATTTTAGGAGATCATATAGAGGCTATGGGATGCACATCTAGAATTCTTCCCAAATTGAATCCTTAGACCCCTTAAGAATTTTGGGGAAGACATTCTCAACACTTAGCAATTTTTCTCGAAAGGCAGGTTTCGGCCTTTCGGCCCCATTGGCTAGTGCAGTTTTTGGCCTTTCGACCTCCCTAGTTTTTGGCCTTTTTGACCTTCAAAGAATTTCAGCCTTTTAGTCTTTTTGACCTTTCAGCCTCTGAAAGAGCCAAAACTTTCAGACCTCTAGAAGAAGTTTGACACTTAGCCATTTCTGGGTACTAAACAAAACTTCGGAGTAGAGGTCAGGGGCCAAAATTTTGAGTATTTCAAGTGACATCACCTTTTTGCATGGAAGTTTAACTCCAGATCAGATTGATGATTAACTTGAGTTTATTTTGGAAGGACTAAGGGTCCCCTATTAGTTTCCACCACAAGAATAACCTCTAGATAAACATTCCAAGGAAGAACTCCAAGAATCAAGAAGAAGACTCCAAGTTCCTAGAAGAAACCCTATCTTCTTTCTCTTTCTTTTCTTGACAAGTTTGATCCCTCTTGCATGGACAAACTAATTATAAATGGATTTAAAATCCATGCAAGCTATTTAGTATCACTTACCAATAGTTTCTTTTCAACAAAGTTTTAGTTTAGCTTATGTTCATTAATTTAGACTCTTTGATGCCCTAATTTCAACATTCAGAGTTTGTAGATCAAAACTCTATATATTATCATCAAATCAATGTAATAGGGTTGGATTCTTAATGCAATAAAGATATACATTTGGTGCTCCATTCGTGGTGTGTTAATTTCTGCCATCTATGCAAATTGGTGAATGTGTGTATACATTGTTCATTATTTTCAAAGAGCCTTTTATTTTGTTGTGTTTCGAATTTATGTTTACCTTAGTTGGAGTTTGTTGTTGTCTATCTACCATGCTATGAAAAATGCATGGAAGGGATTGTCTATTGGGCTTAACGATAAATCCATCTCGTGGGTGCGCACATCTTGGTGGCTTCACAATTTGATAGATTTTGAATATCTTGCATGAGTGAATTCATCTTCTCTCCAAACGCTTGCATCCATTGGGTATAGAATTGTGACATTGTCTGATTTATACTTCTTGGGTTTGTTCCAAATCTCTCCATCATTCAATTTGCAAGGAAGGGTTTACAGTAGTTTATGTCTGTAGGATTTTGTTTTAGTAATTTTCTTTATTTCCTTGTTACCTTGATCCTTTGAATTTTGTCTTAAATCTAAAAGTAATCATCTTGAAATAAAAAATTGCACTTTTAGTTAAACATAAATATTGTTAAAATAGAAAACCCCAAAAATAGTACTAAAGATTGTTTTGCAGTTTGATGTCTTGAACATACTAGCAAAGGCCTCCTTGTGAACATTCACATTTATCTTCAACTAAGTAACCAAGCAGGTTGTGACCCAACCCCAGAGAACCTTGGGAATAACTTTGTTATTCTTTCAAGAGAGGAAATTGAATTTTGAGATCCTAGTTGGCTTGTTTAAAAACAACGCTCAACAATTAGGTATGCCAAATAAAAAAGGAAATTTTTGACTTGTATTTTTTACTTTGCATTCAACAAAACAAGAGAAGAAGAGAATTTCAAGGGAATTCCATTGAGACCGAAGTGACAAAATGGTTGTTCAAGGAAATTCAAATGCAAACCCTAACTCAGTGAAAGGTATTTATCTATGCATATCTCTGCAATTTCAATCTTTCACAATTAATTCTCCAATTATTGTTGATATCACCGAGAGGCCCCAATCAAAATTCAAGAAACATCTATTTAAGTTGGTAGAAGTTGAACCGAAGGGTGCATTTTTAATGTGTTGTATAGGATTTTGCATGTTGATGATGTTAGGGCATACATTCATGCCAATTTGGATTACCTAGGTACTAATCAAATGAAGGACATGTACAATACAAATCTTATAGAAAAGGATCATATATTGAAGCCAAAATTCAAATCCCTAGAAGAGAATAAATTTGATCAATTCGCTATCTTTCCATTGATTGAGGATGATGAATAGATTTAGTACATAATGAGAAGGATACACCATGGATTTATGTGTCTTAGAAAGCCATTTAAGATTACCAAGGAAGACATATAGGTAGTGATAGGATTATGGGTGTCTAGTGGAATCCCTGCACTTAAGTTTTTAAAGAATGATATGGTTCATGATGCAAACAGAGTTGTATCTAAAAAAAGAGGTATGACTATCAATGACATAATTGAAGATCATGTGAAGTATGCATCAATGGTGATAGGGTATAGGGTATATCACTCTACCAGAGACAACTCAGTGTTTGGTACTTCCATTTACACTACATATTAGATGTTGAAGGAGAACAAGGAATATGATTTGTTTGAAGTGCTAAGAGGTCATCTGATAGAGAATATGATGAATATTAAGAAGGATAATAAGAACACATTCAAATTTGGTACCTTAATCTTATGTATTTTCTTTTATTTTATGAATGAATTCCCTGGTGTTGGTCCACTAGATTGGTCTAGTGATAGACTGGTAGTAGTTCAAAGTAGGGAACTAATACATGGAATAGATAGAAAAATGAGAATAGATTTAATTTGGGGATATTTTAAGGAATTTTAGAACATGATGCATTGCAGAAACAGAATTCCTCAGACCATAGTTGAGAAGTATCAGGATACTATTTTCTTTATGGTTGACAATGATCAATGCATCATGGAAGCGGTTGAACCAAGAACCTCATGGGTATTTCTAATGGGATATGAGGTAGAAGAATGTATACTATATTTATATGCTCAAGATCTATTGAGAAAACTAATTGATCCCACTAAGGAAAGATTTGGGACATACGTAGAAAAAGATCTCAAGGTGCATATGGATTCGAAGAAGGTGGAGATAGAAAGGAATGTCACAAATAAAGTTGAAGGACTTTCTGAATATATGGGAATCCCTATTGAAAAGGTTTAGGAAGAAAGAAGGATAACTTAGAAAGATTATACTGAGAAGTCTACAAATATTGTTGCAGCTACTACAAAATCCTCACCTCGTAAGTCAAAGAAAACTAGAAGTTCAACATCAAATAAACCTCAAGTTTTACCTCCTATGAAAGAAGAAAGAGGAAGAAGACATAGGAAAATAAGGAAGAAGAATTTATTGTTTAAGATGATGAGGCCACTAAATCAGATTATGTAGTTAAGAAATTGAAGAAGCGGACAAAGACCAAAGCTCCACAAACCTCAAAGACCAATTCATCTAGTGGAGAAGGACAAGTAAGTAAAAATATTAGAATTGAATCTAGTGAACATGGCATGTCAGTGAATGATAGATTTAAGGGTATTACTTCTCATGGAAATTTGAAGCCTTTGTCAAAATTATTTGACAAATTTGATGAAGAAGGAAAGAGTGAGATTGAAGTGGCTACGGTAAGGTACTTGAATAGATTTAAGAAGGCTCTTATTATGATAGCATTAGAATTAACAAAGATTTTTCATAACATCTTAGATGATAGGAAATCATATGCTCTAGCTGAAGACAAGAGGTTAAGAGAAAAAGTGCTAGTTGATATATGGCCAATCATAGTTATAGATGAAGTAAAACAAATTATTAAGGTTTCAAAGGATTTTAAGAGCAAACTTAGAATGAATAAGGTCATGATAGAAAAAATAGGGGAAGTGATTGAGGAAATAGATAATATTATGAGAGCATACCTTGAAAGGAACCAATATGAAGTCAATCCTAAAAACTCAAGGTGAAAGATCTATAGTTCATGTACTTGGTCTGCCTCCAACCAATGTTCCTAGTATTCTAAAAGTGGAACAAGTTGCATTTGATGTTATGGATGTTCTTGAGATTATGACAGATAAAATGATAGAGAAGGAACAATTCATTGAGAAGGAAGAGACAATAGAGAACGATGTAGAGACTAAGGTCAAACAATAGGTAGAGGTTATTCAACTTCTAGATCATATGCCATTGATAGTAGAAGAGCCCAAGGAAGCAAATGAGAGTAAGGTGATAATAGAGAAGGAGAAGAGAGATTCAAAGGGTAAGGAAAGAGACACTACCAAGGTAGTAAAATAGTTTATAAAAAGGATAAGTATACAAATCGATCTAGAATTGTCTCAAGGTCTAATTGATTTGTCTTTTCTTTCACCACTACAAAAGTTCAAATTTGCACAATTTGTTGAAGCACAAGAAAGGGAAGAGATGTTCAGAAAGTAGTTGGAAGAAAAAATTTTGTTGGAGTAGGAATCTAGTATACTTGAAAAATTGATGCCATAATTTATTAAGGGTGTTGCAATCATTCCATCTGACCAACTCAAGAGCCTAATTGGTACAATAAGTTCTCATTTTGACGCATTTGAATAATCTATTGAGATAAAGGTTAGAAAAGAGTTTAATGAGAAAAGATTTGATGAATTGAAAGGTGTGATAGAAGTGGTAGAAGGAAATGTGTTTTTATTGAACGGCCACACAATAGTTTTGATAAGTCTCAAAAAGGGTTGGGACAATGCTCTATAGTTATTGAATACTATTTTTGCAGACATATTCAGCATGATGTAAGTTAATAAATTGTTCCATGTACATATAGGGTATGTATATAAGTTTTGCATGAATTTTTGGCATAAGGATCCTTTTATTTTATATTGATGTCAAAGGGGGAGTGTAGGATATTGAAAAATATTCAAAAATTTACATAGAAATGACTCAGGGGGAGTATTGATTGAATCTTTTTAGAGTGTTGAAGTTATGTGCGTATTAAGTTTTGGAAACTTAGTCATTTTTCACTAAGCATTGCCATCAATGCCAAAGGGGGAGATTTTTGGCAAGAGACATTGCATATATGCTTGGATGTTTTCATTGATGTAAAATAAAATCTAATTTCACATGCGCATTGTAATAGGAGATCAGACCGGAAGTCAGAATAAGAAATTGGTTAAGTATGGAGATGAAGAACACAATGTTCTACCAGTGTTCAGTAATAGGTACGGTGAACTCTTCCAGGTTAATATTTTTGGTTGAAAATGTAAGGGAAGTATTTTGGATGTATGTAGATTCTTATTCCATATTTTGGAGGTATGGTGGTACATGGTGTGGAAGTTAGATAGATATGTATATTGGTTTTTATTTTTGACAGTCAGAATAGTCGACATGGTGGAAACATCTTCTTGCGGACATGGTAAATAATTTTTACCACTTAGTTTCATGTTCAAAATGTGAAACTGACTTCTATAGATGCATGTATATTTTTATTTAGGTCTAAAGTGAATTTGAATTGAGGATTTGGCCGACATGGTTAAAATGGTACACATTTCCCTAAAACATTTTTGAGCCAACATTGTGAGATTAATTTTTGGTTGTGGACCTATAAGATTGATGGATTAGGTTATGAATATATAGTTGATGCATGCAAGAAATGTGGAAGGTAGATATGTGATGCAAGAGCATCATGGGATCCTCACAATCTTGCATCAACGAAAAATATTTCCTTTCAATTTGTTCCTATTTTCCTATTCATGTGTTTTGATTAGTAATTCTAATTCCAGTTGGCTCATTGTCTTATGTGATCTTTATGTCATGTTCTAGACATAATGTGCAATCTATGTCTGGGTTCTCATCTTGATCTTTTCTTTCTTGGTGTATATTTATCATGATTTGGGCTAGACATATCTTTTCTTCATGATAATGACTTAATCCAAGTTGGTCATCTTGTGAAGCTTCCCATTACTTATGATCCTAATTGGTGTATTATTTGATGATCTTATATATGCTCATGGATGACCTCCTTGTGTGATCACACTTCATTTCATATTCATCTAGATGTGTTATTCTTGATGTGGGTCCTGTCCCATTTGGCACATTATATTTTCCTGCCTTGGAGAATGTGATTATTTTCCATCTGACTTGTGGCTTACAATCGTGTATATATGTTGTGTTGGTTTCTTAGTTAGGGATCTTGGTGGCATCTCTGAGTAGGAGGTTAGCATCTAGTATGGATATGGATTTCTAGTTTTAATTAGGTATGTGTGCCTTAGAATGTAAGTTGGCATGTTGTTGGGAAGACATAATGTAAATCTTGTTTTTGAGATAATGTGAAGGTCTGTGATGGCATGTTTGTTGATCATTATTGAGTTGTTTATGATCTTGTCTTTTTTTTTTCTTTGTCTTGACTCTTGCTACATGGTTTAGCCATCTCCATTGGGGAAACTTCATCCATGACTATGTCAGATGGTATCAGAGCGAGATCATTCCTATGATTATAAATATGTATTCCTCAACTTGTGAATCCTTTGATGTACTAGTTGTGAGATGGAAGAGAATGGATTTGGACCACACTAATGGAGGACTTGCATGAGGTGGTCTTAGAGGTATTTGTTGCTGGTTTTCATCTTGTATGAGTTTATCTAAGCAATATTTGTTCATGTGATGGTATGTCATTGTTCCTGAGCTTGCAAAATCATGGATGGCTAGTTGTGGGGTGGAAGAATGTTGATCTAACCTATGAAGGAAGAGGATTTGTGTAAGGATGGATAGGAGATAATTCATTTATGATTGTGAATATTGGAATGGGTTTATTTCCTTGAGACATCCTAGTGAATCGATTGCCAAATTGAGGTAGGTTGTGAGCATGTTCACTAAATCATCGAGTGAGAGGAAATTGAGATCTTGCAGTCAGATCACCGAGCATAGGCAATTGCACCTTGTGAAGAGAGAGATGTTGTTAAATAGATTAAACCCTATAAGTGTGAAAATAATGTTTTAATACCTTAGGGTTGAGTTGAGTTATGATATTTGTGATGCTTTGGTTGGTTTGAGGAGGAATATTGAACCTGAGAGAGAGTGTGAGGAGGCTACTAAAGAGCTTAAGAGATCGAGTTGACATCTACTGATTTAGAAGTGGATTGTTTGGCATTTTAAGAATACTGTTAAAAAGATAAAATGAAAACTAGAGTTGTTGATGAAGAGGTTAATATTGATAAGGTATATACACCTATAAATTCTTTGATAGAGATTGTAGAGGATAAGGTAGATGGGGTTATGAGTAAATTTCATAATATGTTGATTTGAGCTGATGAGAAAGTTAAGGATTGTCTTGTTATTGAGGATTATAATTAGATTGTTGTTGGTGGGGAGGTTGATATTGCTAAAGTTGGAATTGAGATTTGTTTGGCTGAATCTGATAACCTTGTTGGGATAGTTGTTGAGTCTGATACTATTTATTGTAAGGGTGTTACTATTGATTAGATTATAGTAGTAATCATGAGAGGGCTTGTGATAAGGATTTTAGTTGTGAATATGTGCATGATGTTGATGGAGAGTTGTAGACAGAATTGTTTCACTTGAGTATTGATTTATTCCAGAGCTAACCTAGAGGGTGTGAGAGAGAAGACATGTGTTTCTTGATATGTATTGGTACTAATCGGATTAATGGTGTGAAAGAGGATGTTTTTGTTTATGTTGCAGTACATGTGTGGAAGGAGGGACTATATCTCCTTGATAGAGATGACTATTTAAGTATGAGGATGGATGTCCCAAGGGTGAAGATAAAGATTTATTTGAATATGGAGTTGATGGTGATAAAGAAGGATGTATGGCTAAAGGGTAGATATGGTGGATTGAGTATGGTTAGTGAATTTATTGTTGTTGTTTAACTAATAGAAGAGTGTGTTCAGAGTTGTGATGAGTAGTTGATGATAATAATAGAGTTTGAGAAGAGGAGTGTAGATATTGTTCTTAGTTCAGTTGTTGATCTATTTGTTTCTTCCTATAGATTTGTTGGTTGGTTTGTTTCAGTGCAAAGGATGTGGAGATCATATCAGATATTTTTTGTGTGCAAGTTCATATTCTTAATCATGAGGGTTGAGAAGCCAAAGGTTAAAATGAAACCTTTTAATCAATTGTAGATTTCTTCTACAAGTACAAAGTGAGAGGCTCACTTTCTTAATAACCACGGGTGTCTGATACAGGAGCATCTTGGGATCCTGGCAATATTGCATCAACCAAAAATATTTCATTTAGTTTGTTCCTATTTTCCTATTCCTTTATTTTGATTGGAAATCCTTCCAGTTGGCTCATTATATAATGTGATCCTTATGAAATGTTCTAGACATCATGTGCAATCTATGTTTGGGTTCGTATATTGATCTATTCTATCTTGGTGGAGATTTTTTATGATTTGGATCATACCTATCTATTCTTAATGATAATGGATTAATCTAAGTTGGCGGATCTTGCAAAGCTTCCCATTTCTTGTGAGCTTAATTGGCACATTTTTCAATGATCTTATGCTCATGGATGACCTCCTTGTGTGATCACACTATATTTCATATTCATCTAGAGGTGTTCTTCTTTATTTGGGTCATGTCCTATTTGGCACGTTATATTTTCCTGCCTTGGAGAATGTGATCTTTGTTGGCCAACTTGTGGCTTGAAATCTTGTATATATTTGTTGTGTTGGTTTCTTATTTAGGTAGCTTGGTGGTAGCTCTAAGTAGGATATTAGTATCTAGTATGGATCTAGATTTAATGGTTGTAATCAGGCATGTGTGCCTTAGAATATAATTTGGAAGGTTGTTGGTAAGATATATTGTAAATCTTGTTTCTGAGATAATGTGAAGGTTTTTTATGGCATGTTTGTTGATCATTGTTAAGTTGTTTATGATCTTGTCTTATTTGTTTCCACTGTGTTGAATCTTGTTGCATGGTTGGACCATCTCTATTGGGGAAAATATGGCTATGATTGCATCAATCTATGAAGGTTTTGATGTAGGAAATTGAGATCTAATAATCTGATTAGGAAATAATATAAAAATAGGGTAGTCAGAGGTAAAGTGTATCAGATCAAATTAATAAGCTTATATAAAACTATAACTAGGCATTAGTAGATGATATTCTAGCAGTTAAATACTTATTATGATCATTGTGGTGATCATGTAAGGCAGTGAACCTTTTTTCTAAAGGGTTGTAGCCCTCTCTTATTATAATTGAGCAGTGAGCTCTAGGCAGTGTGCCTGAATGCAAGTGCATTCCCAAATCATTATAAGACAATATTTCTATAGAGTATAGTCTCATGGGTTCCATTCCCATTGTGTTTTTCCCCTAACAAGATTTCCATGATAAAAATCCATGTGTTATGGTGGTGTTCTTATTTTCTTTATGTTCTTTTATGACTTTTCTCTTTATTATATGTGTTAAGTGGTTTGTGAATCTAAATAATAAAGTTAAAATTTGTATAACACTCATTCACCCCCCCCGCCCCCCCTGCCCTCCCAGTGTTCCCTCCTTCCAACATTTACTATATTTTCTATTAATAGGAAGAAACAACACAAAGTTGTATCAATTTTATAATGGAAACAACCAACACTATAAATTGACTTATGTTTTAATTTGAATATGATATAAACTAATAAAATGCATATTCTTTTAGTGTATTTTATTATTATATTTTTTTTTTGAAAAAAAAAATGAATTTAATTTTTCATAAATTTGACATTATAATTTAGTTGTTGATAAAATATTGTAAACTAAATATACATAGGGTGTCATTCTTTATATATAATTTATTTCCTTCAATTTTTTTGTGTATTTATAGCTTGAAACTTTAGTGCATGGATTTAGTTCTCTCGATTTTGATATATACAATTTTTAAAATAAATATTAAAATGTGTGTGAATTAAAAACATAACAATTTTTCATGGCATGTCACCTTTTGTTTTAATTATTTATCTAAAATAGAAAAAATAAGTATACCATATTTGACATGCAATCTTTTATCTAGTGTATTATTTAAAAAAAAAAGAGTTTTATCATTCTTCTTTGACATGACAACCAACCTTATTTTTGGTGCTAATAACCCACTTTTAGTTGTGTGTGTGTGTGTGTGTGTGTG
>MU219110.1:174277-189545 GCA_018584345.1 Thuja plicata
TATATATATATGATGACATGTAACTGACTAAATGTGAAGATGTTAAGTTGATCACCAAAATGCAGAAGGATAATGCAAGACATTAAATCAGTTAATGGATTGTATTGTCATTGATGTCAACTTGATATAATCTAATCGGTTATATCCAAAGTGTCAAAGACTTCAGAGAATCAAAGAGGTAAAGATTAAGCTTTCGGTAATGCATAAAAGACAAGTATTCACAAAGTGACTTCAAACACAGATGGTTAGTGGAACCCGATAGATAGAGATCACCAACAGTCAAGTCACAGTGATGCCCAAGAAAGAAAACTGACGATCATTACTGACGAGCAGAATCACAAGCAAACCCAACAGCCAGAAATATAGTGTAAACCAACAGAGAAGCCCGATGAGAACTAGAGTGTTGACCGATGCTATCAGAAAGTTAAAACCAAAAATAACTGGAGTTCACAAATGAAAAAATATCTAGCTGGCAGAGCTAAATATATACTTAACTGGTAGTTATCATTGTTTTCATTGACAAGATAAGCCAAAGATAAGTAAATGATTTAAAGCTGATTTGTCTAGTTGGCAAGAAGATCTCAGCGAGATAAAAAAATATTTTTTCTTTAAATCTAATTGGTGAAGATTGTGGATCACACCAAGATTAATAAATTCAAGAACCTAACAATGGTGATATCATGTCTATAAAGAGACAATTCAATTCATTACAAATTGTGGGGAGAGAATGAAAAAGAGGATGCTAAAGAGAAACTAATGAAGAGCAACTTCATTCAGTGGTGATCAATCAACATGAGGAAAGAGATAAAGTTTTTTGCGGACACCGAGCAACAGAGCACAACATCACCAAGTAGAATCAAAGTGGAGCAAAGGTATAACAGAGATATATTGATCAAATTATTTTATGAGATTACAATAGATCTGAAAAAAATTGCAAGTATAAGTTGTATATGTGAACAGATCATACTATTTCAGTTTAACCATTATTTTAGAAAGTTTCTTAACCGAGCAGGATTTAAAGATCCTTTCTATATTTAGATACATCCAATGGAGTATCAAAAATTTTGATCATGAAGATAGCATGAGATGCCAGATAACAATTGACAGGCCATGTGAGTGTTTGATCAAAGATGGTAGCATAGAGATGCCCGATATCAAGTGATAGACTAAAGTTTTAAATCCTCTAACAAGGTCACACATAACATTGTGTTTGTAACCTTTAACAGGGTTAGCTCTTCACCGAGCTCACTTCAAAAGAGTGAAAATTTTGGGTTACCGGTCCCAAGTGTTTTTTCCCTTAACAGGGTTTCCACATTAAAAATCTATGTGTCAATGTGTCTATGAGTCATTAATTTAGCATTTTTCATTACACATAACTTAATTGGATTGATTGGTATACTCTAGATAATTTATTCTCTATCGGTAAATTAACAGACTACTTTTTGGTAAACACACACTAGAAGGTTTTACAAAGCATTCCGATCGGTAGAATTTGATAAAAGTATTTTGAGGCATTCATCTTATAGGACTGAAGATAACTAGAGGCTTAATATTGTGGTACTAAGTTTTAAGGGTTGATTATTGGAATATTTTTGAGGCCACTGATTCACCCCCCCCCCCTCTCAGTTATTACTAACAATTAGTATCAAAGCTTGTGTGCTTAGAAAGGGAGTTTAACAGCTCAAGAAAAATATCACAAGATGAACAAACGAGATGTACCCAAGTTGAATAAAGACAACTTTGCATCATGGAAAAGTAGAGTAAGACTCCACCTATTAGCTATTGGAAATTATATTTTTCAATACTTAGATACTTAATATGTGCTTCCTACAGGACCTCATACTCAAGCAATTAAGAGTTAAGCATGAGCATAACTGCATGATGATAGAAATTGCATCATCACCCTCTAGTGCTGAGTTTGAAGATGTCAAAACCTGCACCTTTGTAAAGAAAATGTGGGATAAGTTGAAGCTTTTACATGGAGGAGATGCCAATGTACTAACAGCAAAGGTAGAAAGCCTAAGAGGGAGGTTTGATGACCTAAGGATGAAAGAATGATAAAACATTACCCAGTATAGCTGAAGAATAAAAGAGGTAGTCAATTCTATCTGAGGATTTGGAGGTACACTTGAAGAGGAGATAGTGGTAAGTAAAATCTTAAGAACCTTATTTCTTGTGTATGCTATTAGAGTTTTTTCTATTCAAGAAATGAGAGTAGCTGCAAACAAAAAAGTTACTATAGATAGTCTTATTGGTAGACTAATATCATTTGAGATGAACAATTTTTATAATAGTTTCTTACTATCCATATAATCTGCATTCAAATCTTCTTTAAAGATAAGTAATTCAAGTCATAGACATGCTATTAGAAATGATAGTGACAGTGATAATTAAGATCAAGGACTTGATGAAATTGAAGCACTTATGGCCAGGAGATTGCAGAGAGATAAAGGTAAATACAAAGGTGAGTTACCACTTGTATGTTTCAATTGTAAATAGATTGGACACTTTGCTGCAAGATTTCCAAACTAAAGAAAAGATGATAGAGGAAATGATAGATCATATGAGAAAATTTTTGATAGAAGTGATAACAGGGATTACTGAAGCAACCAAAAATCTGACAAGAGAGACACCCAAGACTACAAGGAAAAAGGGAAGAAAGCTTGTTACTTAGTTGAAAATAAAACTGATGACACTGACACTGAATTAGAAGAATACATGGAGATGGTATTTGTATCCATGAAGGATGATTCAGATGAAGATGAATAAAGGTATGTAGAAACTGCACTCATATCTAAAGTTAGTAAAAGTGATGTCTGGATCATAGATAGTGGTTGCACTCACCATATGATAGGTGATAAATAAAAGTTTGAGACTTTTGAATATTATAATGGTGGTTCAATAAGAATGGGTAATGATACACCTTGTCCAGTTGAAGATAAAGGAACCATAATGTTTAATAACCTGATTAAATGTGAAAATTCTTACTGGGTTAAAGGACTAGATTACAATTTTTTAAGTATTTCTCAGTTGAACAATTCAGGTCACAGAGTAGCATTTGAAAATAAGAAGGCAAAAATCTACAATGAATTAGGAAGATTGATTTGTACCGGTGAGCAGACAAAAGCTAACCTTTTCTATCTTGATGACACTAACACCACTTGTTTGATGGCTAGAAATGAAGACATATGGTTGTGGCACAAAATATTATGTCATGTGAACTTTGACAACATGATAAAGATAAGCAACAAAAGGAATATCAGAGGCTTACTGACAATGACTAAGCCCGAGCATATCATGTGCAAGAATTATCAAAAAGGTAAGATGAAAAAGTATAGTTTCAAGAGAAAAACCCATACATCTAATGAAATTCTAGAATTAGTTCATACATACCTATGTGGACCCATGAGGACAAAAAGCTACTATGGAGATAGGTATTTTATTCTCTTTGTTGATGACTTTTCTAGAATGATGGCAGACATGTTTTTAAAAGATAAATCAGAAGCATTTAAGATGTTTAAATGGTACAAAGCAATGGTAAAAAAACAAAGTGAAAAAAAATTGAAATGTTTAAGGCCAGAAAGAGGAGGGGAATTTACTTTAGATGAATTCACTGACTATTGCAATGAGCATTGAATTAAAAGATAGGTTTCTACAGCGAGGACACCATAGAAAAATGGAATTGCTGAGAGGAGAAACAGATTAATTGTTGACTATGAAAGAACATTGATGATTGAGAAAAGCATCACTCAAAAATTTTGGAGGGAAGATGTCAGTACTACTATCTATACATTAAACAGGGTACAATTGAAGGAAACAAATAAGACACCCTATGAGCTTTGGTATGGTCATACACCCAATGTAAGTTACTTCAAAATCTTTGGTAGTCAATGTTATATATTGAAGGATGATATAAATGGAAAACTTGACTGAAAAAGTGAAGAAGGTATCTTCCTAGGGTATTCAACCAAAAGAAAGGCTTATAAATGTCTAAACAAGTAATCTAACAAAATCATTGAAAGTGCAAATGTGAAAATAGATGAATTTGCAGAAAAGAATGATAAGGAAAGCAAAAAGAAACCAGAGGAATACAATAGGTTTATTTATATAGAAACCAGTTGGAACACCTATGGCTACTAGATGCATGCTGACAAATGAAGACAAGACGAATGAGGTAAACCAAACCTTATATAGATCAATGATTGGAAAAATGATGTATGTTGTTCACTCTAGACTAGATATAGCACATGCAGTGGGGATAGTTGCAAGATTATCTGTTAATCCCAAAGAATCACATATGACTGGTGTCAAGAAGATTCAAAGATATATAAAGAACACCAAGGACTATGGATCATGGTACAAGAGAGAAGGAAAATTTTAACTACAAGTCTATACAAATCCTGATTGGGTAGGAAACATTGATGACCAAAAGAGCATAACTAGAGGAGCATTCTTCATGGGTAACAGACTTGTCACATAGATAAGGAAGAAGCAAGGATGCATCTCTTAGTCTACTTTAGAAGTAGATTATGTGGTTGTTTCTACAAATTTCTAAAACATTACATGGATCAAACAATTGTTGGAATGTATGAATATGAAGATTCTTGAACTAGTAATTATCTACTATGATAATATCAGTGCAATAAACATTTCTAAGAATCCAATCATGCATGCTAAGACTAAGAATATTGAAATCAAGTATCACTATCTAAGACTACAAGTGCAAGCAAAAGAAGTGACATTGGAATATGTTTAATCAAAGGAATAGTTAGCTGACATATTAACCAAGCCACTACTAAAGGATACATTTGAGTACCTGAGACAGAGACTAGGAGTTCAACCCTTGTCTATCGGTCAGTAATCTGACTAGGAGGTTTCATCATCCTATACCAAATTTGAAGACCAGTCATGGTGATGCAAATACTGAGATGGACAGTAACAGATACATCTATACATTGCAAGGTACAAATCTACACCAAAAACCAGAGACATTGTATCGCTCATGGATAGGGAAATTCAAGGAATGTATTATGCAAAGGGATGGAAAATGATATAGATGATAAATCAAGGAGAATTATTTTTGTTTGGAATTGTTTTCAAAGGGAAAGAGATGTTCTCATTATCATACAAAAGGGAGAGATTATATCATTATCCATGAAGAGAAGTTCCTGAGAATCAAAAGGAAGAAGTTAATCAATATTCTAGGGGAGAGAAATTGATTGCAAATGAAATATCCATCTAAGGGAGAGAATAAAAAAAGGGAGAGAGTTTAGACAAAGAGAAAGAATGTTGTCAAAAGAAAAAAAGATTATCAAGAAGAGGAACAGTTAAGGAAGAACACATATTAGAACAGAGATATCAGATGATACATCTATCTAGTGAAGGATTGAAGATTGAAGACAACCACTCTGAAAGAAACAAATCCAAGTTATTTGAGCTTACAAAGAGCCAGACATTTGTAATAGTTACATTAGGAAAGCTGGATGAAACTATATATTTCATATTGTATTAGTGATAGTATAGTATGATAATGTAGTATGTTGCCATCAATACCAAAGGGAGCGATTGATGACATGTAACTAATTGAATGTTTGAAGATGTTAAGTTGATCACTAAAATGCAGAAGGATAATGCAAGACATTAAATTAGTTAATGGATTGTATTGTCATTGATGTCAACTTAATATAATCTAATCGGTTATATCCAAAGTGTCAAAGACTTCAGAGAATTAGAGAGATAAATATTATGCTTTCTGTAATGCACAAAAGACAAGTATTAACAAAGTGACTTCAAACATTGACATTCAGTGGAACCCGACGGATCGAGATCACCGTCAATCAAGTCATAGTGATGCCCGAGAAAGAACACTGATGAGCAAAATCACAAGCAAACCTGACGGCCAGAAACATAGTTTAAACTGACGGAGAAGCCTGAGGAGAACTAGAGTGTTGACCGACTCTATGAGAGAGTTAAAACTGAAAATAACTGGAGTTCACAAACAAAAAAATATATAGTTGGCAGAGCTAAATATATACTTAACTAGTAGTTATCATTGTTTTCATCGACAAGTTAAGCCAAAGATAAGTAAATGATTGAAAGCTGATTTGTGCATTTGGCAAGAAGATCTCAGCAAGATACAATAGGAGTTTTTATTTAAATCTATAGACATCCAAAAATATTAAGATTATTCTTAATATTAAATTCCCTCTTATTCCTCTAACTATTTAATTCAATCAATTAAATAGTTTCATAGTTGGTATTTATCAATAGTTTAAATACTATTCTAATGTATTTCATTTAAATACATTTATCTCACAAAATCCCCTTTTTAATAAATTTATATTTATTAAAATTCCTCCATATCCCCAATTCTTCTAAACTTTGATTTATTCAAATCTAATTTGAATTATAATCTAAACCCTAGGTAGAAACCTGTTAATCCAATCTAGAGACCTACCCTAAGCCTACCCTATTCCTACTCTACTCCCATCACTTCACTTCCTAAGCATATTTCCCTACCGAATCATCCTCTGATCATACTTAAAGGGTGATTACTAACCTTTTTAAGGCTAATGGGATGCTCACCCACATGTGATAATTCTCTCCAAAATGGGCACCCAATCCTCTTTAAGGCTATTTACTCCTTTGTCCCCCACTTGGAATTCTTGAGCCACTCAATATTTATTGCTATATTTGACTTCAAATTAGCCATCCCCTCAAGCCTATGTGTCCCTTATGTGTCTCTTATGTGGATGCCACATAGATGCCACATCAGTCAACCCCTCCTCTTCTATCCCTAAATTCTATAAATAGAGGTCTTCTCCTCTTCAATTTTTATCTCTCATTGTGCATTGTTATTATGCTATAATTGCTATAGATTTTCATTTCTAGTTTCATGTTTTTATGCTTAAATCACATAGAAATAACATGCTAGAATCAATTTGGTAAATGAATCATAAGTTTCTTTATTTTATTGCATTTCATTATCATAGTAGCATAATCATTTGAAAACTTTGAGACTAGTTCCTCATACTAGCTCTTGAACCTCTTCTTTTGCTCCCAATCTTGCATTCATAGTTGCATTTTGCATTGGGGATCCACTTCATTTGTGTGTTTGAGAGAGAAAACCCACATCCAATCCAAAAATAGAAAATCAAACAAGCCTCGTGGGTGCAACTTATTTTAGCTCTATCCGATGATATGAGGATACTTTGTTTTGTCTTGCTTACTTTTATCTCACTTGGATTTTAGATGCTAACCCTCTAATGATTTCTTGTTTGTGAGTGATTGCAAGTTGGCATTTTCTTCATACACATTTTGGCACACCCAGTGGGACCCACTTCCCTAAACTCCTAATTTTCTTATCTTCTTCTTTCAATTTTGCCAAACACGCAGATCAATGTCTACGATTTACGCAGAGGCGTCTGCACAAACGTCAGTTCTCTCTGAACTGTCATTCGGCGTCTACACTGAAACAACATCTGTGACCTGCATCGGCATTTCTTCTTGGCACTACTTATTTGAGATTTTCCAAGCATAGTTGTTCATTTGCCAAGATTTATTATCTTTCCCACTGCTTTTCAATATTTTAGCAAAGATCAATCTAACAAGCAGTTATAATGTTAAAATTTTACTAAGGGAAAGAATCTTGATAACTTCTTAAAGAACACTAGCTTTTAAATGTTTGGATAATCTTAAAATAGAAAAATATGATCAATTTGAAGACTAAGAAAGAAGGAAAAATCACATTGTTTGTTGTTTTGCTATGTGTTTTTTTTCCCTTTGCAGAAACAGCAGTGTCTGTAAAGACGTGGGTTCTTGTTTTGGCATCTACACAAATGCCAGTTTAGAAAATCATTGATCCATATCTGTGATTCATAAATTGGCGTCTCTGACTAGTATAACAATTTTCTGACTGAACTATTTTCTAGTTTATTTTCCTGCATTCTGTCATATTTGAACTAATGCAGAACCAATGTTTGTGCCCTGAGTCGGTGTCTGCACTCTGACAGACTGTTATTGATTATTTGGCTAACAATTTTTGAGTGATTTTGTGATAGTGCTTGTCAAAGATTAAAATTTTGATACTACTAACTAGTTATGTTGCAGCACCGCTTGCCAAAGACATAAAGTCGAAAGATTACTCACTATTTGTCTTGCAGGTTGCCTCAATTTCAATCAACTAAACAACCATGCTTGTTAGCATTTTTCTAGGCACATAGAATAATTAGATAGATATTTTTGTCTAATCCAAAGTGAGTGTTAGGGAATTATGCTCTCTTTTCTTTTGGGAAGATCAAAAACCTAGACACATTTGCTTTGTGTTAAACAATTAAATCTGTGGGAGTAAACTAAGCATGTCTTGCATGTCTGTGGAGAAAATGATACTGGATAGTAGAGTATGCTCTTTTCCCCTTGTGGGAAAATTAGAAATCCAGACTCCTTTTTGTCACTAATCCAGTTTGGTTTTCAAGTTAATCCTTTGAATGGGCCTTCCGACTGAGGAAAAAATCTCCCAAGAATGACCCACATGAGAACAAGGTGTAAGCCACACCACTCTAACTCACATTAATCAAATTTACTCCTTGGATTTAAAGCCTCAAGATTTGATTGGCATTTGAGATTATACTCAGCTCTCGTCTAACTTAAGTGCAGCCTTGCAGTCTCAATCACGTTTACATGACCACTTTTGTCAAGACGTTCTATGGGGCGATACACCTGAATCGTGCTTGCGCAGACATAGAGGATACAATCGAATGTAGACACTTACTAAACACTCTAGGCATAGAAGCTACCCAATTCACCTCTGAATGGTGATTTATTATAGTGTGAGGGGAGGGAATAATCTCCCCTAGGGATCCCCATCATATGTGTCCCAAGGTATTGTGTTGCGAAAGAGATCTTTGTAGCACGGTAACAATACCTAGAAAAAGGCAAGAACACAAGCGCCCTTTCAAGGGTGACACTGTTCTGTGAGCTAAAGGACTACCAAGCAATGGGCCTATAATATTTCATATGAAGCCAACTTCCTAGGTATATTTGTGCTTCAAGTGTTTGAAAAACATTGAAAAATCAAAAAACACAAACAAAATATCCAACAAACAAAATTTGTCACTTGTTTGTATCCTTCAAGGTTGCTTTGTCCCTTGTCAAATTGTTTTCAGACCCATGCATGTTATTTTTTTATTTTATTGTGTTGAAATTGGTTCTTGCCATGGAACGAACCTATTGAAAAATTAGAAAGAAACCAAACTTTTTCCAAATCATCAAAGACAACATCCTTTTTTAGACTATCGAGAGATCCAAAATTTGCCAACATCTTCAAACTTTGACCTTTTATGAGTTATGTCTTACCAACTCCAATTTCTCATTTGAAATCAAAACCTTTTGTTGTAGGACATGACCAATTCTAAGAAGCATAATAAGTTAAAAACTCCATTGCCTCCTGTATACAGAGAATAGAATAAAAAAACTTGAGAAGCTACCAAGTACCAACACATTGTTGATTCCATCAAACAAGAAACCCTCGCATGGGAGAAACTTGACAATGTGATATATAGAAACAAGATTTCTCACTTCATGAGAAAATATCACCTAAACACTGCTTTCATTAGACTTGAGCAATATGACTAGCTAACCTACCACAACAAACAAACATTCCTCCTCTTCTTAAGATCAATTAGCTTTCATTTCTAGGACTTCCCTTAGGTTTTCATCTTTAGAAGCACATCACACACACCTATCCTAGCATAATCCAGCATCATCCAATCTAATCCTAGTCAACCTAGCATCATCCAAACCATCATCCACAACAATATTAATCACCTCCTTCACTTGGTATTGCATCCCCTTTTGAGTTGCTTAGAACCTACATCTTAATCAAACTCCCATCCTTAAGTATCCTTTGCTAAGCATTGTTTAGGACAAATCCCCTTTTCCTTTGCAACCTCATAACCTTGATCAAAAGGTTAGTTCACATTGACAGAGAATCCCATCTGCCAAAGACCATAAGTCTATCTTAGGTAGACAATCACATCCACTTGATCTTACATTAGGGAAAGAAATCCTTAATCCTTGCATACACCAAGTTATTCTTAATTTGTAGGAGCATATCCATCATCCTAGACTTAGCACCATAATCCTTAGCTTCCTAGGCACATCCTTGCATTGCATCTTGCATCTCATATTCCCTTAAGGTAGCCATTTCATGCCACTTATTACATGATCCACTAAGAAGAGGAAGAACATGGACCCCGATCTTGATGCTAGTTCATCTAATCATGCGATTAACAACACTAACACCATGGTTACCTATGCGCCTCAGCCCAATCAAAAAATTGAGAACATATGCATAGATAGTAATGAGACTCCCACCATGAGTACCATAGAGACATTTATCAATCATCCAGGGAATGTCCACATTGCAAAAACCATGAGTGGATGTAATAACAGTCAGGTGCTCTTGGACATTCAACAAAAAGGACTTCAACTCCCACCTTGGATTATACCCACGCTTTTCACATGACCTATGGAACTTCTAGGGGAACATCATCATCCCACTATAAATGAAGTTTTTGATCCACTTCAGCGAGCCCTACAGGTGGGAACCTTATCACACAAGTAGTCCAACCTTCCATCCCACCTTCCATCATGCACATGACACCTTCATTTGCCTCAGGAGCCCCACCTCCTGATCCAACATTGGAAACACAAAAAATACCCCCTATTTATACATAGGCACCTCCTCAATCTATAGCCGCTCTACTTTCACAAGCATTCCTAACATTTGTGGCACAATTTCCACCACCACTAGTTAGTACTCAGCAAACCACCATTTCTCTCATCCCTACTCAGCCCATTAAAAATGCAACAACCAGTTCGCAGCATCAAAGCACCCAAGTCTCCATGACTGTTCCACCTTTTTCTTTCACCGTATACCCGCAGCAACAAACACACTTCACCACAGGCATGCCACCTACCAATGCTTATAATGAACCCTTATTTCCACAAGGGTACACCTTCCCTGTTACACTAGCAATGCAACTGCAATGTGTGCCAGCATTTCTCCCTCAAATGCAATTCAACCCAAATCCTCCCATGCAATAGTCATCTACAAATCCCTTCATCATACCCCAAATTCCCATCCAGCCTATCCAACAGTAGAAACCTATCCGATAGTAGCAACCTATCCAACAGCAACCTATCGAACAACAACCTATCTAACAGCAACAACCTATCCAACAACAGCAACCTATCCAACAACAACTTATCCGACAACAACAACTTATCCAACAACAAAAACCAATCCAATAGCAAAAAATCAACCCCTTTGCAGTTACATAGCTTATCATCCAAACCACACAGCAGTCGCAACAAGTGCAAGGGGAAAATCCTTTTATGGCACAGTTTGCTAGTCCTTTCATTCAACCCATGCAACAACAGCAAACTCATCATGTTAACTACCTAGTCATTCCATCTTCCATTGCATCACAAACCATTCCACCTCCACAACAATTCAATGTTCCCAATAATACCAATTACCTCACTACAGCCACTGGGGGCATTCCACCATAGAAATCTCATCCTCCACCCCATGCAGGTGCACAATAGGCTCAGCCCACTTATCCAACACCTCAGCAAATACAAGCATACTTCTAGCAGTTGCAACAACCTTACCAAGTGTCGCCACCTCCTCCACTGCAATATTCCCCTCAGCCTCAGCTTCTACCACAATAGCCCATATACGCTGACCATCAACCATCATATCAAACACCATAATATACCCCACAAAATCCCCCATATTTTCCATTTGATCCATATCATATCTAGGGAACCAATGCAATCACGGTTAATAATCCTTCCCCATAAATCAATCATGAATGGGAGGAAATGAAGAACGCTCTCAAAGAGCTGAAATCAGGGACCAAGGATAAAACACTCAAGTTTGAAGAGGTGTGTCCATACCCATTTGATTGATCTATCACTGCCATACCCTTCCCCAAGCACTTTGAGACACCCAAATTTGATAAATATTGGGGGAAGGGAGATCTTATGAGCCATGTGAAAGAATTCTACATGGCATGTCAAGAAGTGGCCTATAGAAATAATTTCCTTATGAGACTATTTCCCAAGAGCTTAGGAGGAACCACTCTTGAGTGGTTCTACAAAATACCCTATGGCATAGACTCCACTTTCACTGAACTATCTGAAAATTTTGTGGCCCAATACACACATAATGTTGAAAATGAACTCTCACTCCTTGACCTATGTAGTTCCAAACAAAAGGGAGGAGAGATCCTAGCTGATTACCTTCAGTGCTGGCAAGGGCTCACTACATGGTTTTCCTATTAACCCATCAAGAAAAATCTTATCAAAATCTTCATTAACAACCTCCATCCTAAGCTAGCCTATCACATGTGCATGAATTTCATACAAACTTATCAAGACATTAGAATCAAAGGCATGGATCTTGAGCGAGGTCTCATAGAAGATGGTGCCATCAAGCACTACAAAGAATCCTAGCCTGACAAACACAATAATGACTGAGCATGATACTAGAACAAGAACAAGAATGTAGTAACTGAAAAAGCCACTGACACCAAACATGTTCAGGTTGTGGTAGCCTGTCCCAATGCACCCCCTCAAACTTATCAGCAAGCACCGCTAGTATACCCACAACCTCCTCCCATGTATCAACAACCCACTCTCATGTATACCCAACTGATGTATCAAAAAAACACACACCCTCAAGGAATGACTATATATCCCCCTCTAGGGATATCATATCAACCCAACTACCAAGGTCCTATGAACCAAAAAAATGTTATATCAGTCCCACATGGACAACAAAGGCCTCACACTCATAATGCACCACAATGCACATTTACCCCTTTGGGTGAACCCATAGATGTCATCTTCCACAAAATGGTCCAAGCTAACCAAGTTGTGTATCCAAAAATGTAACCATTTGATGACTTAACACCTAAGCCTGCCTGGTATAAAGATAATGAGTACTGTGATTACCATCGCATTAAGGGACACACCACCCTCAAATGCATGAAGCTAAAACATTACATCCAAGATCTCATTGACCACAAAGAGATCGAAGTGGACTCTAATTCCCAACCATTGCCAAATGCAGGCCTTAAAATCTATCAAAATACATTCCTTGAACACACTTCAACTAAAGGCCCAGGCAATCCTACTCAATCCTTCGACCAGGAGAAGGGCAAACAAGAAAAAAATGCCGATAGAAAAGATTATACAAATGTATATATCAACTACAATAATCTCATCAGCTGCATATCCCAAGTACAGTCCTTAATCAATGTCATCCATGTCAAGGGTGTTGGTAACCAATGCACAGTCACCACTCATTGAGGCTGAATAACATTTTTAGGTGTGAGTATCATTCCATCTGCTAGTACCCAATACAAAATTTTGGAACACCTAGCAAATAATCCTGCCCAAATTTCCATCCTAGATCTTCTCCGCACCTCACCCACCTATCAAGAGATCCCTAATAAAGCCCTACAATAATCTCATGTTCCCAACGACATCAACCTCACTGAATTCTAGAACCTTGTCTGCATCTTGTGGGTCTCCTTTAAACCAACAGACGTACCCTCAGAAGAACCTGATCATAATCTCCCACTCAGTATTTTTTTCATGGTTAAAGACTTTTCCATCAAGCAGGTCATGATAGATAATGGTTCAGCCATAAATCTATGTACTATAAAATTCATAAAATAGTTGGGTTGCACTGAAGCTGATATAACAAATGATGTCATCATAATCAAATCATATGACAATCTAGAATGCACTTCTAAAGGCACCATTTCATTGCCCATCAAAGTGGGCCCTGTTATCCAAGATATAGTATGTCGTGTTGTTGGTCTTGACCTTCCCTGCAACATCCTCCTTGGATGCTCAAGGATTCATTCTATGCAAACCATCCCCTCCACCTACCATCAGTGCATCAAATTCCCATATAACGGCACTAAAATCACCATTTGTGTAGATCCCAAGCCCTTTGCATACTACAATGCATTGGAAACCTCCTTCCCACATTCCAATCACTATCTTAGGATCAAAATTGGCACTTCGGTCACCAGTTCATCTCAAACCCATTCAGACCCAGAAATAATCCTCTCTTCCACCCTTTCTATGGTCAAGATCAATAACAAAGGTTGTGGTGAATACAGCTTATCTGATGCCTTCCAAGTTGGAGCATTGCTAGTTGATCCACACACTTAAGGTCACCAACCTAATCCAAGCAAGACAAAACCAAAAACAACCAAGCCGCTACAATTGGGTCCTACCACTTTTATCTCAAATTGTATTTTTAACAGCAAGGAAATGACACCAAACATCAACCAATGGCTTTATAAAGATCCACCACCCAAGGACACAAGTCACCTAAATTACTCCAAAGGTAAGTACCCCATAACTCACAAGCTGGTGACATAAAAATGGAATTACCAAGGAGGTGGCCTCAGTTATGGAGAACAAGTGATGCAGGAGCATCCTGGGTGTAAGGGCAATCTTGCATCACCCAAAAATATTTATGTTTTCTTTTCAATAAGGGCTACCTTGTGCAGAGCTGCTATTTATGGAAACTTGCTATTTTTAGTAAGTTGGTCATACGATCTCAGAATGTTCTGATTTTGCATGTGGAGGTTCATCTCAGTCATATCAGCCTACTAGTAAAGTTTCATGGCTAGATAAGGTCTAGTTTTGAAGATATTGAAAATTTTTGGTATTGAAAATAGGGTACAGAAACTTCAAGCTCAGTTTTGAAGGCTTTAGAGGCCCCGGATGAGGTCGAAACTTGGGTTGAATGAAGCTTGCTTAATTCAAGAGTTGTAGAGTGCTTTGTGGAATTTTCGAAATGGGGTTATAACAGTCAATCAGGTCAACTGGTGATGACTTATGGTCTCCGGAAGTTGGGCCACCTGAAATAGCAGAAAATAATTTTCCTTCAAAATTTTGTTCGGGTTTCAAAAGTTATTTTGAGCCGACTTTGATGTACTAAAATGAAAAATAAAATAATTCTAATTTTGGTTGGCCCTAAGGGCTAAATTTTTGGAACCTTCTCGGGCGGTGGAAATTGCCTATATAAATAAGGCCCGTAGTGCTGTCTTAGGCAGTTCAGGACAGTTCTGGGTAGATCTGGGTAATAATTTGAGGCTTTGTCCTACAGAATATTGTAAGGGGAATGCCCATGTGGCTTTGCATATTGTAATTCTAAAAGTTTGTAATTCCGCAT
>MU219110.1:192399-208642 GCA_018584345.1 Thuja plicata
GTTTCAAGTAGACTGTGATGCTAGTGGTACTGCAATAGGAGCTGTTATGAGCCAAGAAGGTAAATCTGTTGCTTATTTCAGTGAGAAGTTAAATGATGCCAAGAGAAAGTATTATGTTTATGATCAATAATTTTATGCTATAGTTTAGGCATTAAAGAAGTGGAGACATTATCTGCTTCCTAAGGAGTTTGTTTTGTATACTGATCATCAAGCTTTGCAATATTTGAATAGTCAAGGAAAGTTGAATCAAAGGCATTTGAAATGGGTTGAATTTTTGTAGAGTTATACATTTGTTTTGAAACACAGGAGTGGAAAGTCTAACAGGGTTGTAGATGCCCTTAGCAGAAGGCAACTATTGCTGACAGAGATGCAGATTGAGGTGGTTGGGTTCAATGAATTCAAGAATTTGTATCCAAAGGATCTCGATTTTTGTGAAGCTTGGAAAGCTTGTACAGAACCTGTTACTTTATACAGGATGAAATGGCTGGATTTCATCATCCAGGATGGTATGTTATTCAAAGGGAGTTAGTTGTGCATTCCACGAAGTTCTATGAGGGAGAATCTCATCAAGGAGAAGCATAGCGGAGGATTGGCTGGACATTTTGGTCCTGACAAAACCCTTGCTTTGGTTAGTGAGAATTATTATTGGCCACAGTTGCAGTAAGATGTGAAGAAGTTTGTACAGAGTTGCAGAGTATGTCAGATGGCCAAAGGAGTGAAGCAGGATATAGGGTTGTATCATCCATTACCTATACCAGAGAATCCTTGGGAGGATATCAGTATGGACTTTGTTCTTGGTTTACCGAGGACTCAGTGGGGACATGATTCAATCTTTATGGTGGTTGATAGATTTTCAAAGATGGCACATTTCATTCCCTATAAGAAGACTAATGATGTTGTTCATGTAGCAGAATTATTTTTCAAAGAAGTGGTGAGGCTACATGGTTTTCCAAAGACCATAGTTTCAGATTGAGACACTAAGTTTGTTGGATATTTTTGGTGTACGTTGTGGAAGAAGTTGAAGATATATTTGAAGTTTAGTTCATCACATCATCCACAGATTGATGGACAGACAGAGGTGGTGAATAGGAGTTTGGGGAATTCGCTGAGATGTTTGGTTGGAGATAAGCCAACAGGATGGGATTTGATTTTACCACAGGCATAATTTGCATACAATAATTCGGTCAACAGGAGCACTAGTAAATCACCATTCCAGATTTTATATGGAAGTAGTCCAAGAAATGCATCTAAATTGTGAAAGATAGATAAAGGAGAAATAAGTAGTACTGAAGCTGCGGATTTTGCAGAACACTTGAAGAACATCCATGAGGAAGTGAGGAAGCACATTACTAAAATGAATGCACAGTATAAGGCTAAGGCAGATGAGAAAAGGAGACATAAGGAATTTTAGGTTAAGGATGAAGTCATGGTTCACTTACAGAAGGAGCGGTTTCCAGTTGGTACGTATAAAAAGCTGAAAATGAAGAAGTTTGGACCATGTAAAATACTGAAGAAGCATGACTTAGGAAATGCATATGAGGTAGAATTGCCCAGTGAGCTTAATATTTCACCAGTGTTTAACATTTCAAATTTGACAGAGTATCATGAAGGAGGTGTTGAAGATGAGATCACAGCGGCACAGTGGAGTATTCCAGCAAGTAGTTCAGATACCAAGGAGATTGAAGACATACTAGATAGTTGTGTTGGTAGAAGCACAAGGAACATGACATATGAAGAATATCTGGTCAAGTGGAAAGGACGACCTATTGAAGATTCATCATGGCTGACAAGGGAGGAGGTTAACCGTCTTAGTTTTCCTCTACACACCTGAGTCGTGACAGGGTCACTTCTCAAATTACCCCGGGTGTCTGATGCAGGAGCATCTTGGGTGTAAGGGCAATCTTGCATCACGCAAAAATATTTCTATTTTCTTTTCAATAAGGGCTACCTTGTGCAGAGCTGCTATTTATGGAAACTTTCTATTTTTAGTAAGTTGGTCATACGATCTCAGAATGTTCTAATTTTTCATGTGGAGGTTCATCTCAGTCATATCAGCTTGCCAGTAAATTTTCATGGCTAGATCAGGTCTAGTTTTGAAGATATTGAAAAATTTTGGTATTGAAAATAGGGTACAGAAACTTCGAGCTCAGTTTTGAAGGCTTTAGAGGCCCCGGATGAGGTTGAAACTTGGGCTAAATGAAGCTTGCTTAATTTAAGAGTTGTAGAGCGCTTCGTGGCATTTCTGAAATGGGGTTATAACAGTCAATCGGGTCAACTGGTGATGACTTATGGTCTCCGGAAGTTGGGCCACCTGAAATAGTAGAAAATAATTTTCCTTCAAAAAAAATTTCGGGTTTCAAAACTTATTTTGAGCTGACTTTGATGTAGTAAAATGAAAAACAAAATAATTCTAAGTTTGGTCGGCCCTAAGGGCTAAATTTCTGGAACCTTCTTGGGCGGTGGAAATTGCCTATATAAAGAAGGCCCGTAGTGTTGTCTTAGGCAATTCAGGACAGTTCTGGGTAGATCTAGGTAATAATTTGAGGCTTTGTCCTACAGAATATTGTAAGGGGAATGCCCATGAGGCTTTGCATATTGTAATTTTGAAAGTTTGTAATTCCGCATTTGTGGAGATAATAAGAAGTCCATTTTCTGTTCTTGCAAATTGTTGTTGCTTCTCTATTTCTGTTATGTGTTTGTGGTATTAAGGGGAGCACCCTTCATCAACAAGGAATGAAAGATCCTATTGTACCTAGCCGACAAGAAAATCACCTATGCCTTGGCATGGATTCTAACAAGAATGAGGGCACCAACGAAAACATCTATGCCTCTTATCCATCCCTAGGCAAAATCGCTAACATCGAAGATGTCCCAGAACAGAAAGTTGTGAGAGCTTATGACAATGTCTTTGACGATGAAACCTTCCTAGGATATTTTGTCCTATGCCAACTCTCTAGTCTCTTCATTGACCTTCCCCTCTGCCATCCTGAACTTATAGACTGGGACCAACCAAGTGTCGTACACGTTGATGAGTTCCAAAGTGAGGACACACTCCTAAGATTTATGGGAGAAATTGAACAGAGCAATGACTAGGGGCAAGATTTAGCACATGTCTACAAGTTGGATGCAAAAGCATACTTTAGGGAAGAGGAGAACTTCAGCCACAAAAATGAAGCAGAAAACAAAAATAAAAAAGAGAAAAATTGATCCCCTAGCGAAAACCCCTCTAGGGTGCTATTTGATCATAAAATAGTAAAAAAAAAGGGCATATCCACTGTTGAAAACCTCTCTGAGGCACCAATAGATGAGGATTCTGCTCTTCCTCTAATCCATGATTACAGGCCTTAGTAGTCATCGATTCTCATTGAAGAAACAAAACATGTCAACCTGGACACCAAAGAGAATCTTACCATCACATACATAGAAGCATCTTTGACTGAAGAAAAAGAATGAGATCTTGTCACCCTCTTGAAGCAATCCATAAATACATTTGCATGGTCTTACTCCCACATGCCAGGATTAGACCCCAACTTAGTGGTTCACCATCTTGCAGTGGACCCAAACATCAAACCTATCAAACAAAATCTTAGAAATATGCACCCTAAAGTGGCACTAGTTGTCAAAACAGAGCTTGAGAAGTTACTCCAAGCCAAGATCATCTGCAACATTGACTACTCTGACTAGATTTCTAACATGGTGTTAGTGTCTAAACCTGATAAATCAATCAGGATATGTGCAGACTTCTGAGATCTCAACAAGGCATGTCCCAAGGATGAATTCCCACTGCCAAACATAGACATGATAGTAGATCTCACAATAGGACATGAGATGTTGTCACTCATGGATAGATTTTCTAAATATAATCAGATCTGTATTGCAGAAGAAGATCAGTACAAGACAACATTCACAACCCCCTGGGGCACCTTCTGCTATAATATGATGCCATTTGGCTTGAAGAATGCCAGGGAAACCTATCAGAGAGCCATGACAACCACTTTTCATGACATGATTCATAAGATTCTTGAAGACTATGTAGATGATATCTTGGAAAAATCAATAAAAAGGGAAGATCACCTAGACATTTTGGAATACATCTTTGATAGGATTGGATACTATTGCCTAGTTCTCAACCCTAAGAAGTGTGTCTTCAGGGTCACGTCAGGAAAACTTCTTTGGTTCATTGTATCCAAATGAGGCATTGAAATAGATCCAAAGAAGGTACAAGCTATCATAGAGATGCCTCCACCAAAAACACTTCAAAAACTATGTAGCCTCCAAGGAAAGTTACAATCTGTGCGCCATTTTATCTCTCAACTAGCAAATAATTTCCCACTATTTACTCATCTCCTACAAAAAGATAACACTTTCAAATGGGATCCTCAGTGTCAGAAGAGTTTTGACAAGATCAAAGAATACTTGGATAATCCACCCATATTGGTACCACCTATACCCAGCCGACCACTCATCCTATATATTTATGCTACTACAACAGCTCTTGGGGCACTCCTTGCTCAGTTGGATGATGAAGGTAAAGAAAGAGCTATTTATTACATCAGTCAGACCTTAGTGGGTTATGAGCTCAATTATTCGGTAATCAGACATAATAACCTAACCAAAGTAACCCTAGACACAATAACCCCACCATAATAACCCAAGGACAGAATAAACTAGGGTCACAATAACCCACGGACAAAATAACCCATGGTCAAAATAACCCATGGACAAAATAACCCATGGTCATTTTAGATCAAGTTAATATGCTAAAAAGGGGATTGTGAGGCACCATAGAGGATATTTAGGTCATTTTTAGATGATATATCCATTATATACTCCTAAAATAGCCTTAAAACATCTTTAATATGCTTAAATAATTTATAAATTGGTAAATAACTATAGAAATAAAGACAAATTCGTGGGAATAAGTTAAGTAATAGTTATTATGAAAAGATATAAGTCAAAAGGCATTATGAAGAGGCATTAAGAGGATATATAAAGATGTAGAATTAAGAGAAGTAAAGAAAGGAAGAAGGGGAGAAGAATTAAGAGTGTGTAGAGTGATACGAAAAAGAGAAATCAAAATTCATAAAAAATAAAAAAATTTAATATAATTTTTTGAACATTATATTAAATTTTCCTAGGGGTTTTTATAAAAGTATACAAAAATAAATATACTTTTAGGGAATCAAGAAAATTTTGAGAATTTTTAGTATATACAATGCCTCTTCAATTTTTAACAAGTCAAAAAAATAAGAAATTACTCATTTTAAATGGTTACACATTTTTGCTTCATCGAGAAGGTGTCAATAAAATGATTTGGCATTGTGCAGAATATTTTACAAATAAATGTTCAACTCAGTGTTGTACTACAACACAAATAGAATCTGGTGATGTGATTAGTAGTATAGGACATAATCATGCTCCAAAAATTGAGATGATCACTGTCAAATAGAGTTTGAATGAAATGAAAGACATGGCATAGAGGACTTGGTGAATTACTTCAGTCACTGCATAGCTCAATCTAGAAATCCATCAAAGCAGTGAAAAAAGAATAGGGTCTCCAAGAGAATAAAATAAAGAAATATATGGTTGGACACACTTCACAACCAAGTAGGAAAAACCATCGTGAACTCAAAGAAAGAGTAAAAAAATTAGTTTATGGTTATGACAATAATAAAATTTTAGATTATATAAGATGCATTGCTCATAAATTGACACTTTAATTGAAAATTTGAATAAATTTTTTTTTTTGAAATATACTTGTGATTTATAAATTTCATTTTCCTTTCTCTATAATCTTATGGAGTTATTTTTTCCATGGGTTATTTTTTCCATGGGTTATTTTGACTGCGGGTTATTTTGGAATGGGTTATTATGACCCTAGGTTATTTTGTCCTTGAGTTATTATGGCTGGGTTATTCTGTCCAGGGTTATTTTGGCTGGGTTATTATGTCTTGTAATCCAATTATTCCCCTATATAGAAAGCATGTATGGCAATGGTCTTCACCACTCAAAAACTTTTCCACTATATTCTTAGTCATACAACCAAGCTCATTTCAAAAGTGGATCCTCTCAAGTACCTACTCTCCAAGACTACTCTCACAGGACGAATGGAAAAATGGTTTATGTTGTTAAGCAAGTTTGATATTCAATATGTAGACAAAAAAACCATTAAAGGGAAGGTCATCAGAGATCAGCTAGAAGAAGCCCCATTGGTGGACACATATCCTTTGATCACAAAATTTCCAGATGAGCATTTGTACATGATAGAAGAATAACCTACTTGGCAACTCTACTTTGATGGATCCTACATAGCTCATGGTACAGGTGCAGGAATAATTTTTGTCACACCTCAAGGTGACTACATCCCTATTTCATTCAAATTAGGATTCCCCTACATGACCAACATTGTATAATATGAGGCACTAATCATAGGACTCCGCATGGCTATAGAATGGAACATCACAGATATACATGTCTTTGGTGATTCCCAACTCATCATCAAACATGTCCTAGATGAGTATCAAACCAAAGATGACAAATTGATTCCATATAAGTAGATGGTTGACAAGATGAAAGACCATTTCCTCCACTTGTAGATAGCACAAGTACCACTCTTATAGAACAAGGTTGGTGATGCAAAGGCCACAATTGGCTCCCTTTTAGAGATTCCTCATGAGTCTATGCAATACAAATTCTTAGTTGAGAAACTTCATGCTCCCACTTATCAAAACAATGAATTGAATCATGTATGTGTCTTGGTTGGTCCCCAATCCCCTTGGTACCACAATATCTGGGCTTACCTACAGAATGGTATCATATCCCCTCATCTCACTGCAACGCAACGTTAAAAATTTATTCGCAGAGCTTCCCGCTACACCCTCATAGCCAACACCCTTTATCACCAAGGCTATCACAACGTGCTCTCTAAATGTTTAGATGAAAATGAAGCCGCCCAGACTTTACAAGAGGTACATGCTATAATCTGTAGTTCCCACACGAATGGCATGGTCCTATCCAGGAAACTTTTACATACAGGGTACTATTGGCCTACGATTGAATATGATGCTTGTGAGTTCATCAAAAAGTGTCTACCTTACCAACAACATGCTAATTTGATCCATGCTTCTACACAAGACCTCAGACCTATTGTGCCTCCTTGGCCCTTTTCTTGTTGGGGTTCTGACCTCATTGGTAAGATTACTCCCCTTTCTTTTGAAGGCCACATATACATAATCATAGCAACGGAGTACTTTACAAAGTGGGTTGAGGCAATTCTTCTCACACTCACAACAGGTGTCCAGATGTCAAAATTCATCCTCTACCACATCTTCTTCCACTTTGGCATACCCTCCACTATCTTCACAGATCATGGAACACCATTTGAAAATAAACATGTCATTGATCTGTATGCTTGCCTCAATATCCATCACTATTTCTCCAGTCCATATTTTCCCCAAGGTAATGGCCAAGTAGAGGAAACTAATAAGACCCTTCTCAAAATCCTCAAGAAAGTTTTCAATGATACTGGTTGTGACTATCATCTCCAAATCAACCCTACCCTTTGGGCATATCGCACTTCCTAAAATACTCCTATAGGCACTACTTTATATTCCCTAGTCTATGAAATTGAATTTGTCTTACCAATTAAGGTCAAACTACCATCCCTTTGAGTATCACTAAGAGGCCTGACTGATGATGAAGATTACCAAGTAGCAAGACTCACACAATTGGATCTACTAGATGAAAAGTGCCAGCAAGCCTATGATCACCTGATTGTCTATCAAAATAGACTCAAGAGGAACTACAAAAATAAAGTCCACCCACACCAATTCTAGGTGGGGGACCTTGTGCTAAAGGAAAATCATAAAGTGGGTATTGATTGAGAAAAGAAAGGTAAGTTTGAAGTTACCTAGGAAGGCCCATACGTTTTCACTACATGCTTTGGTTCTAGGGCATATCAACTCTCCACTCCTAAAGGATAACCCTTGAATGATCCTATTAACATCATTAATCTTAGGGACTTCTATGACCGATGGCTGGTTGTTCATTCCAGTTATCTGAGAAAATCCATAAAAAGTCCTAAAAAGCACAAAAATAATGCAAAATAGTTCTAAAAAAATCTCAAAAAAGTAGAAAAATGAAGCTAAAAAATGGTTGTCACAGTGATAACTTGGAAAATAGGCACTTGGACAACATCAAAAACAAAAAAAAAGATTAAAAAAATAAAAAAAGAAGAATAAAGAGAAAATTTTCATCCAATGGTGAAAACTTGGCAATCAGGTGCCTTGGACAAGTATGCGTGATGAAAACCTGGCAACAGGAGTCACACATAGTGGACCATTCCATTATCTATCAAAATCTTGTTCCCCTCCATCTCCATCATCACAGCTCTGCAAACCTTAGCATTTCCTACATTCTCTGGGTGTTCCAACACTATCGCATGCATCAAATAGCAAGATCCAATCAAGTCTTGGTAGCTACCTTTGTACATAATCGCTTTTTATTAATCACTTGTAATTAATAATTCAGTTTGATCCTTGTATATTCATGACACATCTAGTCCTCTCACCATCACACTAACACCCTGAGCTATTTTCATACTAACCTCCCTTGCCCAATCCTCCATAGTCCTCCTAGCTGGTTCATCTATTGATTGTGACACAAACCAAAAACATGAGTCCCATTGCATCGGTTGCATCATCTCCATACCTACATTTTCATATCATCCCTGCATTTTCATTAGGATCATTGCATTTATAAACATTGCATCATAAAAACATTCATAATCATATTAAATACATTCATTTTTTTATATCACAAGTACTATAATATACATCAAGCGCATCAGTATACATCTAGGTACATGCATCTAAACATCTCATCCTGTATATACATAATCATAAAACATCACATCCTACAAGCATCAATTTTAGTACTCATCTAAGAATATGCATCATAGTATCATATAAATCAATACATGAGAATCATACATCATATAGAGTTATAAGAGTCATCAATAGATCATCATATATATATCAAGTCATGAGTACAATGTTTGTTAATAAATATATTGTCATGCACCTAGGTGTTGATATACATGTACATCTCAAGCTACAAAACTGTGCGTCACAAAAATAATTTGAAGGAATCATGCTGGTGGATGTGATCGTCCTCCTGGTGGTGCCTATGGTGGCATCCCCACTGACTCCTGAGATGTTGTAGCCTGACCTATGGTCTGTGACCGAGACCTCTCTGAGTACACCTATCTCTAGCTCTCTGGAACTAGATAATGGTATAGTGCCCTATAATGGGCTGCCTCTTTACATGCCATGGCTACATCCCTGTGAGCTATGAAAGCCTCTTCTACCACCTATCCTAACCCACTTGCACTAGCCTCCTATCTAGCGATGTCTCACTCTGTCTTGTAGGCCTTGGCCCACCTCTATGCCACATCCCTCTCTGAGGTCAATGTTAGGATCTTCTCCATCACCTGATCCATTTTCTTGGTCAAAGTATTGAACTAACCTATCAACGTACCTATTTGATTGCTCTGTAGCTCTACAGCATCCTAGGTTAGGTCCACCATGGAAAACTCTCTTGAGTCAACCCTGTCATGTAGGGTGTCAATTGCACCCTTAGCCATGTCTGCTCATGCTATCTCTGTAGATAGTAAACCCTGTACCTAGGTCATCTCAGTCTGTAAGCTATCCTATGATACCTCTGTCATCCCCAACAACCCCCATAGTCTCACACACTTAGTTGTTAAAGTGTCTTGCTCTGCGATGACAGTGTCATGTGTCTCCTATGCGATAAACCATTTTGGTGGTCCTTGCGGCCCCTGTGGTACCTATACCTGTGTTGGCACCTGAGGTGCCTATACCTATCACTATGTGGGCACCTAAGGTGCCTGGTCCTATACATCCCCTGGTGGCCCTTGTGGCCCTTGTGGTCCCTGATCCCATCCTCCTTATGCATGTGCCTCTGTCCGAGGTAAAACCTATCTCCACTGTGGCCTCCTCCTTTGCCCCGCTACTGAGGTCTTAGGGGAATCTCCTACAACTACCCCATCATCAACCTCCATGTCTCCTATTGACTACTCATGGGCCGCTACCTGCACTGGCTTTGTGAGGCGTAAGGGTGTGTGCATGACCCACCATGTTTCATACTCTATAGTCATACCTGCATCAATGATATCTGGCCTCGCCATGAATTCTATCCTCGCCATGGTCCTCTAGGCTACCCTCACTATGAGAGCATCTGTGTATCTCCCCCACACACCTACTTCCCTGGTGACATGAGGATGTAAATCATCCTCTACCACCACCCCATGTTGTAGTCCAAACTGTCTCATGACCTTGGATGGCCTGTATCTCTCTATCTGGTGGATGGTCCTCCCCAATAGAAATAAATTGGTCTGTACATAAGAGAGGTATAAGAAGTCCTCAAAAATGTCCTTGACTCCTGCTTGCCAATCCATAGCTCCCATGGCTTGCAAATTCTGTATGGGATCCAATAGAAAACCTGAACCTCATCTAGTAGCTGTCACCAGTATCTTATCTGTCCAACGGAAGTATATCTCAAGGGAAACCTATATATACATGTGTATGGCTCTCTTTGCTATCATGCCTCCTGTACCCACATTAGATGGAACACTTCAATGTACTCCCAGGCCCATACTAATAATAGAGTCACTCTAGTCCCCATGTTGCATACTCCGCAGTACGCAACCATGTGTAGATCATGGTATAACTATCCTAGGATGAAATACCCCTAGTAGTAGGTTGTCCCCACCTCGAGCATCTCAGCTAGTACTTGAGACCATCTCATACCAAACCCATGTCCCGCCAAGTTGGCCAACATCTGTCCACCAATCAATCTGACCAAAAATAGGGTTATCCGCCTCAGTCTCCTATCAACCGATGGCTGCCAGGGCATCCATGTCCTATATGTAGGGATCCTCCTCATAGGTCTCCTAAAGTCAATTTGCATGTAATGATCACTATCCTCTAACCTATACTATGGTACCAACCCTCAGATTAGTATCCGTAGAATTTGCCACATATCCTCAAGAGTGATAGTGGCCTCTCTAGTCAGCAGATGGAACATTGTGGTGTCACTGTGCCACTGCTTGATTAGGGTAGTCACCATCTCATTATGCACCTGTAGCCTAGGCCAATGGGGCACATAGTCCAAACCAACTGTTGCTAACAATCCCCAGTCCACATCCATCAGCTGGGCCTCTAGCTCCATCATCGATAGCTAGTGCTCCCGAGATCCCAATGGTGGGAACTGCTCCTACAAAATGCAAAATCCACCATGTCAACTCATATTTCTTATATTCCTAGCCTAACCTCTCCCAAAATGGGGCATTCCATCCCTAGGTCCTTTGCTAACCCATCCCCGGCTCCCGCTGGGTCCCCCCATTTCCCTCCCCCTTGGCGTCTCCCCCTTTTGGCGCAGACACTGGTTCAACTGGAAATGTTGATTCTTACATCGACGTCTCCATCAGTCTTCCCCCCAGACCACCGTCTTCAAAGATGCAGATCCAGGTCCGTCATCTTCAAAGATGCCAATTTGGAACTGATGTCTTTGGAGATTCTCATTCAGGGATCAGTGTCTACGAAGACGTCAATTCAAGGATCAGCATCTTTGTAGACATCGGTTTAGGAACCGACATCTCCAGTCCAAAACCAAATCTACCTGCATTAAATGCCCCCTACCCATGCAGAAAATGTTAAAAAACTTTGACAAAAGTAATAGCAAGGTATCAATTGAGTTACTCATAGGTAATGGTCACTCTGCGGGTCTCTCGTGTGTGCAAACGCACTCTCCCAACTACCCCAACATCCTCTCATCAGCCATGTTTTTTCTCTAGAGATCTCTTTTCGCCTAATCACTATTCACAAATGACCTTCTTTAAGCCCCCCAGCCCATCTTATAGCCCCCATTTTCCCCAAAAACTTTCCCACTCCATTTCCTTCCCCCCCCTCCTGTATATTTTTGTATAATTAGTCCCGTTGTATAGCCTAAATGTGCAAAAAAACCCAAAAAACATTTAAAAAATTTGCAAAAAACTCCAAAAAATTCAAAAATTGCAAAAACTTCAAAAAAATAAAATATCCTCAAAAATCTTCCAATAACCCCTTTTTTCTTTTTGTATCATTCAGTTTTTCCCTTTCCAGTGATATTTTGACTCCTGCAACTGTAATCATGTTTTTCAATTAGTTTTGCGACCAACTATCCTCGCTCCTCATTCTATTCCCATCTTTTTTCAGTGAATATCTATCAATCCAATCAAATCCAACACTTGCCCATCAGGATGCATCATTCCAGCGTTGGCTTATCTAATCATTCATCACATCAATCCTATTCATGGCAAGAACTTTGGATTGAATGACTGCTTGGTCATGAGGCCTTCTTTATTGATTTTATCTTTTTGTGTCAGTTTATACCTACTCACCACTACCTCAATCTATTATATCTTAGTGCATTGTGACTGGTGGCTACTGATACATGTGTCTTTTTGTAGTGTGCTTTTGTTTGAGCGTCTAGTCCATGCAAAGGAATTCTTTCATCTGTGTTTTCTAACACCTGATGCATACCTCCTCTTGCAATATCACAATCATATGTTCTCTCCATATTTTTCACACAAATCGATCCCCAAGGCTCGTTAGTTGCATTTAATTTCATCCTTGTATTTGCATTCTTAGTTGCACTTTAGAAGGCTTCTATTCATTCCCTCCTTTACCTTTCTCCTTCCTGTTACATCCTTTTTCAAGAAAATCCCACAACATTGTCTTTGTTGTGTTCTTTCTCAAGGGGGCACAACCCTATATCATCATTTCTTCAACATGACTCCTAGAAACCCTCTTTCTCTGGGGAAACTTATTTTCTTGTCTTTGACGCAATTTCACTTGCGATGCCACATCAAAGAGGGGCAAAATGTAGACGTCCAAAAATATTAATATTATTCTTAATATTAAACTCCATCTTATTCCTCTAACTATTTAATTCAATCAATTAAATAGTTTCATAGTTGGTATTTATCAATAGTTTAAATACTATTCTAATGTATTTCATTTAAATACATTTATCTCATAAAATCCCCTTTTTAATAAATTTATATTTATTAAAATTCCTCCATATCCCTAATTCTTCTAAACTATGATTTATTCAAATCTAATTTGAATTATAATCTAAACCCTAGCTAGAAACCTATTAATCCAATCTAGAGACCTACCCTAAGCCTACCCTATTCCTACTCTACTCCCATCACCTCAGTTCCTAAGCATATTTCCCTACCTAATTGTCCTCTGATCATACTTAAAGGGTGATTCCTAACATTTTTAAGGCTAATGGAATGCTCACTCACATGTGAGAATTCTCTCCAAAATGGGCACCCATTCCTCTTTAAGGCTATTTACTCCTTTGTCTCCCACTTGGAATTCTTGAGCCAATCAATATTTATTGCTATATTTGACTTCAAATTAGCCATCCCCTCAAGCCTATGTGTCCCTTATGTGGCTCTTATGTAGATGCCACATCATTCAACCTCTCCTCTTCTATCCCTAAAATCTATAAATAGAGGCCTTCTCCTCTTCAATTTTCATCTCTCATTGTGCATTGTTATTATGCTAGAATTGCTTTAGATTTTCATTGCTAGTTTCATGTTTTTATGCTTAAATCACTTGGAAATCACATGGTAGGATCAATTTGGTAAATGAATCATAATTATCTTTCTTTTATTGCATTTCATTATCATAGTAGCATAATCATTTACAAAATTTGAGACTAGTTGCTCATACTAGCTCTTAAACCTCTTCTTTTGCTCCCAATCTTCCATTCATAGTTGCATTTTGCATTGGGAATCCGCTTCATTTGTGTGTTTGAGAGATTACACCCACATCCAATCCAAAAAGAGAAAATCAAACAAGCCTCATGGGTGCAACTTGTTTTAGCTCTATCCGATGATATGAGGATACTTTGTTTTGTCTTTCTTGCCTTTATCTCACTTGGATTTTAGATGCTAACCCTCTAATGATTTCTTGTTTGTGAGTGATTGTAGGTTGACATTTTCCTCATACAAAAAATCTAAATGGTGAAGATTGTGGATCACGCCAAGATCAAGAAAATTGAGAACCTAACAACAGTGATATCATGTCTATAAAGAGACAACTCAATTCATTACGAATTATGGGGAAAGAATGAAAAAGAGGATGCTAAAGAGAAACTGATGAAGAGAAACTTCATTCAGTGCTGATCAATCAAGCTGAGGAAAGAGCTAAAGTTTTCTATGGACACCAAGCAACAGAGCACAGTATCACCAAGTAGAATCAAAGTGGAGCAAAGGTATAACAGAGATATATTTATTAGATCATTTTATGAGATTACAATAGATCTGAAAATCTAAAAGTATAAGTTGTATATGTGAACAGATCATATTGTTTTAGTTTAACCATTGATTCAAAAAGTCTCTTAACTGAGCGGGCTTTAAAGATCCTTTCTATATTGAGATACATCCAATGAAGTATCAAAAAGTTTGATCATGAAGATAGCATGAGATGCCAGATACTAATTGATAGGCCAAGTGAGTGTTTGATTAAAGATGGTAGCATAGAGATTCCCGATATCAAGTGACAGACTAAAATTTTTAATCCTCTAACAAGGTCACACCTAACAGTGTGTTTGTAACCTTTAATAGGGTTGTCTCTTCACCGAGCTCACTTCAGAAGAGTGAAAAATTTGGGTTATCGGTTCCAAGTGGTTTTTCCCTTAACAAGTTTTCCACATTAAAAATCCATGTGCCAATGTCTCTATGAGTCATTACTTTAGTGTTTTTCATTACACATAACTTAATTGGATTGATTGGTATACTCTAGATGATTTATTGTCTATCGGTAAATTAATAGACTACTTTTCAGTAAACACATACTAGAAGGTTTTACAAAGCATTATGATCAGTAGTAATTTAATAAAAGTATTTGGAGGCATTCATCTTATAGGACTGAAGATAATTAGAGGCTTAATATTGTGGTGCTAAGTTTGAAGGGTTGATTATTGGAATATTTTTTAGGCCACTGATTCACCCCCCGCTCTCAATTATTACTAACAATATGTGTGTGTGTGTACACACACACACACACACATATCTATACATATACACACACATATATAGAGATATATACATATACACATATATATACATATATATACATATATATATACATACATACATACATATATGTATGTATATATATACATATACATATATACATGTATATTGTAACACCCCAAAATTGGCATCTTGCAACTCTAACCAATTTTGTTGCATTTGTCATTCTTCTAAATCATCAAAGTCCTATTGTACTAGGCAATTATGAGTTTTCACTGACTCCGCTCGACCTGAGTGTCAAATGCAGAAAATCCTAAATCTGTATTAATCATACATCATATTTAATTCCTAAATATCTATTTGGCTAAACAAACCCTATGATCGAATTAATTTAATTAATAAAGTCCTAGCACTTTAATTAAATTGAATTCACCCTCTTTAGCTGAGACACATGAAAAGGAATTAAATAATATTTAATTATTAAATAAATATCCTCATTTTCAATAGTTGAATTTAATTATTCAAATAATTGAGAAAAAGCAATTATGAGGTCATATTTATTTAATTAATTGGATATTCTCTCAAAAATCTTATTTCTATCCAGAAATGGAAACTTTGAATTTATTGTGCTTTAAAGAGAAATAAAAGAAATAAATTCAAATAAAACAATATTAAATCAAAGAGATAAAACAGTTAAAGCAGGAAGAAAACAATTTATTGAATTCTTTTCAATAAAGCTTTCTATTTTTAACTGGCTTTTCTAGTTGTCTTATTTCAAAACAGGAAAGTTTCTATTATGATCCTCTCAGAGTCTATAAAAGAACTCTCTTTCTTCATTCAAAGCCCCTGAAAACTTTACTCAAAAATTGCATTGTTAGAATACTGAATTATTGTCTCATTTTCTTAATATCATATAGATTAATTTCATATTGCAAATAGATAGCTTTCAATTTCTAGATTAATGGCATTTAGCATTCATGTTTAGATGATCTCTCATGTGTCATTTTTCTTAGTATAATCTTGCATTGCATTGCACTTATCATGATAAATCCTTCATTCTTAGATTGGTCCATGGTTGTGAGACTCTCGTCCTGAGAGCGATTTCAAAAACCCCATCTAGATAGAAGGCAA
>MU219114.1:0-25348 GCA_018584345.1 Thuja plicata
TTTAAAATATTCCTTGAGACAATGATTTCTGAATATTTTGTTGTGATAGAATAAATCCTCTATTAGTGCAATCTTGCAAAATAGCAAATTACACTTTTTAATTTTATTTTTATATAGTTGTAAAGGTGGGATGTGATATAGAATCTTGAAGCTGGCATGCTTATAGATTCATTCTAAGGTAGGAATTTCCTTAGTGATTATATGAATTTAATATCAATCACTTTTGCAAGGAGATATTTTTCATAACTCTAAATAAGCAGTGAACTACTATAAAATTTGTTTCTGGGTGCTGTCATCTAAACAATTTTTTTGTATCATATTGTTTTGCATTAATATGTCCATTTTCAAGTATAGCAGTTTATTTTTTGTGCAAGTGTGACTGTTGAGAGATTATGTTTAACTATACTACTTGATGGAAGTAGGACACAAACAACAAGTCATAAAATGAAATTTGAATACCCCATGTTTGCCAAAATTTAAAAAGAATTAGATAACAGAAAATGAAAATGAATTTCACTTTTACATGCATGTGAGATTGCATTCCATACTTGTCTATAGGCTGGAGAGTTGGCAGAATCCAGCCACGGGATATAAAAAATATGTGGCAATGGATTGCATAATCATTATACTAATAAAGGTATTAACCATGAAAATTGTAGCATGCTTTAAAATGTGGACAACTTGGACACATCCCTGGGGTTTGTGGTTCACAAAGTGATGTGGTGATCTGGATCATCTTGGTTAATAGTACAATTTCCATTCAAGATGCCAGACCAATATAAATTTGTTGCCTTCAATACAAAGTGTCATACAGCAGCACAGGTCTTTTCTCTAATTCTTTAGATAAATGGGAAATTGCAACTTATTAAACATTTAAGACTTAATTTATCAAATATTAATTTTCCTAATTTATTTTGACTGCCGTATACAAAATCTGGAAAAGAAAATAGTTCTATCTCAAATCTATCCTGCCATCCTCAAACTCAAAGAAGCGGTATATTAAAACATGATTTTGAGAGACCACCATCTGTGATTGACTTGCCAAGCACTGAGTTGAGCCAGCAGTAGCAAGTTTTGCTGCCTTGACTCAGTCAACTCACAATATTTTACAGAGACCTGCAGAGCCTTCTACATTTGTGTGTTCTAAGTCAATCAATCTCAAGACCACCTTGTTTCAAAAATTCATAACATTATTAAAAATCTCAAAAACTAAAACTTAAAACACTTATCTTCATTTTCAGCATTCATTTATTTAGCACCGGCTTCATTAAAACCTCAACAGTTTGTTCGATTTAGGAATGATCTCAAATCCATTGAATCATTAGCAGTTTCTCCAGTTCATTGAAATTTAAAAGTTTGCAGCTTGTTCCAGAATTTTGAGAGAATTTGCAGTTTTTAATCTTGATCCATATTGCATTGATGTTATTGATTATTCTGAATTGGAACAATAAAAAACCATTTTATCTTGAAAAACAAGTTTTAAATTTGTTAAGCCAGAGCCTGACATGGACCTGGTGAGTGTCGCTTGCAAACCTCTGCTTAAATCCAGTTATCAACTAGCTTCCAACAATATGTTTTCTGAATTATTAACTTAACTTTCAACAAAATGATTTCTGATTTTGTCCGATTGCTGATGAACTTCCACTGTCAATTGAAAAGCCTGATGTACTGGTTTACTGATTTCATATACTTTTGTAAGGACTTATATGGTACCTTATTAAAGACTGACTCTAGTGTTCTAAACAGTGCCACACAAAAAATATAATTACAACTGCTGCAAACATTTGTGGGCTGGAAAACTTGTTTACTGAAAATCTTGTATAGTTAGTTTTTCACTCCTTCCTCTAGCCTGATTTCCATTTGGAACATAATCATGTGATTTCTGAGATGACTTTCAGAAGTAACGAAATTTCCATCTATTGATATTCACCTATTACATTACAGTTAATGGCTACAGAGATATCAATTAGCTCACTTGAAAGAATCAATAACTACAACGCCTACCTTGCTTGAACAGGAACTAGACACAGAACGCAGGGCAGAGGATGTGTCGACATAGCTCCCGCTGTTGAATATGTTACCTCCATAAATATAAGTGCTCACAGCCAACGCTTGGACGGGGAGGGCTTGCTTTCATTCTGCCATAGAATAAAAAAGTTTGTTGTGATTTTTTATCCCGAACCTCGCTTTCCAATCCAAAATTTTGTTTTTTCTGAACTCTTTGTGCGACTGGAGGCATTAGAGAGGGCGCTTTCATAAATTGCACACAGTGTTTTAGACTCGGGATGCCCTTTCAAAATCTTGCTAACAAACCTTGCCTCTGACATCGACAATACCGTCAAAGGGGAGAGGTCGAGGTCATTGATGGATTTGATTTTCTGCCAAACCAGAAACCTGGGTTTCATAGTCTTTTCCAAACTGATTTGCAACAAAGAAGGGTGCTTCACTACATAATTTGCAGGGAGCTCCATGTTCTTAACTATAAAGTTCATCCTTTCACTAATATTTTCCTTGGAATAATTAAGCGCACAAGGAGCAGCTCCAATTAGTTGCCAGGTTTCTTCAGCAGAGAGCCCGCGGAGTTTGAAATTCTCGATCTTGGCCACTAACGTTTTCGTGCGGCTAACAGCCACTGTACCTACAATATATTTGAACATTTTGCCCGTTTTGTCGGCAGAAATCTTCTGAATGAGACCGACTTGTGCAGGCGTTAGAGACGTGCGTGAGAGAGCAGATGGACAAACCCGTAGGAAGTTTACGATCTCCGTCTCAGAAAAACCCCATCCTTCCCAGAAAGCAAGCGAGGGCTTCAGGTGCTTCTCCAAGCTAAAAGAGAGAAGTCTTGGTGCTCTTAACAGGGCTTTAATGAATACATCCTGGGACCGAAATACATTCTTCAGAAACTCCATCGTGGGAAGAAGGCTGTTCTCGAGGCTACTGCTCAAAATGCGTGGATTGCGCGTGCAAAGTTTGACTAGATTTTGATCCACAAAACCGAAATCTTCCAATAGTTTGAGCTTAGGTTCCAATATTGTTTCTGTAGATCCGATAAGCCAGGGGTGTGTCCTCAGTATTCTGGCACTTTGGACATCAGTGAAGCCACGATTATTCAACAAATGAATGTTCTTCTCTACGTTGTGGAGGGTTCGAAGGTTCTGCAAGTGGGGTCGCGACTTGAGAATCCGACTGATGTCGGCCTCAGACAGGTTAAGTTTGGTGGAGGCAAATTGGGAAAAGAGGGTCTGCGAAAGAGCTTCAGTTGAGAAGACATTGCGAAAATGAAAATGAAATGGATGGATAAGAAATAGTTTGCAGGATAAAATGGGGTTTATGGAAGCTGCTGTAAGAAAAAAGAGTTTGCGGCATGACAAATTGTTCATCGTGGAAGCTGCTGTAAGAAAAAAGAGTTTGCGGCATGACAAATTGTTCAGCAACAAACAGAGAAGAGAGAAGTTAGGGTTTTACCAACTAGTTGGGTGTGTTTTAGCCACAAAAGTTTTTTTCATCGTTTTTTCCTTTCGGTAATTGCACTCAATGTAATAGTTAAAATTCACGAAAAAAGGTTGGTTTATTTCCTCCTTTTATTTTATTAGTTCGTGCCTACTCAGGTAACTATTGCATCGCTTAGGTGCTGAAATTCAATTCTTTCGACTAACAGAATTTTAAAATTTATTCATCTCCTAAAGTCTATCACATAGTTTGCTATTTTTATATATTTTTAAAATTAGGAAAATACTATTTATTTGAACTTCTATTGGCTCCAGCAAAAATAGCAAGGAAGAAAATCAATTTTTGACAATGAAATTAGAAAGAAATTTTAAAAAATCAATCTACATCGGAGTGCTTTTGGCATTAAATGTGTATTAATGTCTTTTATCTGGATCATTCTCTGCATTAAGGCCCCGTTTGTCTGCAGGAATTGGAAGTGACACTTCCCGGTTTTGGGAGTGACACTTCTCGTTTTTGCAAATCCGCTGTTTGTTTCTCTAAATTGCAATTCTGGATTTGTCAAGTAAAACCAGGTTTAGACACCAAAATGAGTGGCATCATCTTCCTACTAATAGATGGAATTAGAAATCATACCCTGGTTTTGATATAATAAGGTTTTGAGTCAAATTCCAATTCCCCAAGATGCAAAACCAGGATTTCAAAACCTGGTTTTGTGATAATAAGGTTTTCACTCAATTCCAATTCCTGCAAACAAACAGGGCCTAATAGTCTTTTATCTTGATCATTCTCAGGTTTTTCTTTTATCAATTTTCTATCCACCGGCAAATATTTTTCTGGGTCTTTTAAAATTCTTTTGTAAATACTGTTTTGAAATGCAGAGATACCTAGAAGTCTCATGTTGTTTTGGCGGATCGGAATTCGCAAGATATATAATGCTGGCATATCCACAATTCATTTTAAATTCTTTTGTGAATACTGTTTTGAAATGCAGAGATACCTAGAAGTCTCCTGTCATTTTGGCAGATCGAAATTCGCAAGATATATAATGTTGGCAAATCCACGATTCATTTCATTTGGGCGGCAGTCATTATAAGTACTAGTGTTTGCTTGTATTTTCTTTGCCCTTCAGAACACTTGCGCGGCTAAGACGGGGATCAGGGGCAAAAAAATAGAGATGCGAAATGTCGAAATAGGGAAAGCGCAAATATGAAGGCAGAAGCAGTGCAAAAATTGATGTAAGTTTTATAATCTGCTATCACTACCACTTCCTCTTCCTCAACATACACATTACAATATTCGTTGGACTGCAGTTGTCACGAAGGGCGGGAGGCAACTACCTAGAAAGAAAGGTATTTACTCAGATCTACTTACAGGTTATTTTTACTTACCATTCTCATACTCAATGTTTTTTCTTCCCTAAAATGGTTCATTTACTGTTTAAATTCGCATTCAACTCAATTTCCCTTTATATTGATCCAAAATGACTCTCAGTTTTCTGTGAAATTAGGGAATTGTAAACTTTTTGGAAAAGCCTTGTTTCGATATGTTGAGTGCAGAACATCTCCTCTTAGTCTCCTTTGTGTTTGCCTTGCTAAAATCTAGTTTAGTGGCTATTTAAAAAAAATGGTATGCGGTTATTTGGTTGGGGAGATGATAAAGTGGCAAGGCTAGATGATCTGTTGATTGCTGGGCTGGCTGAAAATATCAATATAATTAAAACCCTAAAACGTTCAAAATTAGAACCCTATACGCAACTATTTGAAAAAAATGGGCTAATGGGGAGATGGTAAAGTGGAGAAGCTAAATAGCCTATTGATTTTTGGAATGGCTATTTCACATGGTAACAGTGCAGAAAATACTAATAATTATATCTAAAACAATAACTTAAATCCTAGAATCTTAAAATTAAACCCTTAAATAGAAGTCTACGATTCTGCTTTGCCTATTATTTGTTATGTTTTTACCTTTCAGCACTCATTTTTTAGTTATAGCTTCAAAATTTGACCCAAAGGGTTTCTGTTAAAAATTCCAAAATAAGAGTAAAGTGTGCTAGTTAAGTCTAAAGCGAATTTTGAGTCTATATCCTATGGTATGAAGTCATCAACCCATCTTTTGGTAGGCACACAATAAATGGTACTTTTTTGATACTGACCACAGGAAAATGGCATCGCCTATATGTTCTTAGATTATAGTGGGCCGAGGCATTCACATCCTTCTATGAAATTTCGCTCCTCTTTATGACTTGTATTACTCAAGCATTGTATTCTTTCAAGTTGTTGGCAAATGCAGCAAAAATATTCACTGAATTTAGCCTATGCCTCGATATTTAAGTCTTCAAGAAATTTCACCTTTAGTTTCTGGCAGTAACCAAATTCAGTTGTATAATTAAATTTTCATATTTTAGTTCAGTTCACAGTTCATATCTGATGTTTGCAGTAATAGTTAAGTTTCACAAATTGTTCCTATGTTATACCGGGATTTCCCACTGTAGGTTTACAACATATTTAACAAGTTATAGTTGGGCTTATGCGCTGTCATGTTGAGGTTACAAAAGTTATAAGATCCGACTGTAGTATGAAAAAACATTTTTTTGCAGGAAGTGGTTTCCTTCTTGGACCATGAGTAAAGATGTAAAAATTCTAGTTATATAAGATGATTTAACAGTTTTTTATCACAAGCAAAATTATAGGTATATTAAAGGAATTAACATTAAGCACTTCATATATCCATCAGCTAATAACCTATTCCATATGTCTCCCATATTGCCATGGAATCTGAATTCTAACCCATATTAAAACGATGCTAGTCCAACTACTGACCATGTGATTTCAAATAGACCCATAATGACATTACTGCCATCAACTTACAAGATTTTTTATATGAATTATATATTACACAAATAATATACAATCTGCTAAAACAACGTGGATAGAATGTAATCACATTTTAAAGCCACACATATTTGCGCAAAGACCAAGGGATTCAAGGCATCAAAGTATCATGTGGCTTGAAATATGGAAACAGTCGATCAAGTCAACAATTTCATTAATTAGTCAATGACATAATTAGCTCTAATTTTGCTTGTTTTTTCTTTAAATTTGTGTTCATATTTTATAACAGCCCATCTTTAGATCTGGATAAAGTTCATGAGGTTTTTATTAACACAAATGGTTTCTGTTGCTTTCAAATGACTACGTTTAGTTTATTTCTCCTCTCATTTTCACTGTGGAACTTTACAACTCTTCTGATAGAGAAAAAGAAGGTGTTATTGATATAATGTTGTAGATTGTACTTGTAATTATCATATACAACTTTGAATGTTATCATCTATATGATTCTTTCCAGAAAATGAGCCACTTATTCCAAAATGTAGGACTTTCCCAGTTCACAATAATAGATTTTGTAGATGGTTGAAATTGGTTATTTGAGAATAAGAAATAATCATGAACTGTGATTGGTGGTCATTAAACTAGTTAAAACTATAAGTTCAAGTACTGCACAATCTATTTTTGTGAAATTAGAAACGTAGAACAGTTGTAGAAAAAATTAATATGTCTTATGTATTTATTTTCATGACTGTGTTCTTAATCTTGCCCTGTTAGTAGTCATTCTACTTTTTCATCGTAGAAGTTTATCTGAGATTGATTTTAGTCAATGCACAATATTTTGTGATTGCATCTATTGGCAATTGTGGTCCATAATACAACATTTCTGTGAACTAGGATGGTTCTTCCTCATAGTTCCGTATTCATTTAATTTTGTTTTCCTCAACGTAATTCATACACAATAAATGTTACATGAATGTCTTATGTTGCTATCTTACTAAAGGAAATACCTTTTGTCTCTATCATTAACATCTACAACAAAGAATCACCTTCTGCAAGCAATGACAACCTTTTCAAAAAATGATTAGAAAAGCATATTTACAATAAATAACATTCATTGCCAAAGTAGACACCTGATTTTAGTTGGAGAAACTTTATGGAGAATAAATTCTATTGATTCATAAATTAGGGGGGATATTCTTCACACACAGTTGCCAATTTGAAGAATTTAGAGAGTTAGAATATGAGAATATAAATGACTGAAATTCTTTAAATAGAATAGAAACTGTAAATTAAATCAGAAATAAAGACAATATCACAACAAGGAGACAAATAGAGTAAACATGGACAAATTTCTTGTGGGTAAGAACTCTTTAAAAAATGTGAGAAACCTCACTTAGTACTCCAAATTTGGTTGTTACAATTGATTACTAACCCATATACTTGCTTCATAACTCGTAAACACTCTAACCCAATTAGTTACAAATCAAATCTTCAAACTTTCAGTCCTCTGCCATATTACAGTCATAATATTTGAGGCTTGAGCTGAACACAAATGTGCCCAATAATTTTAGAACATCTTTGAAAAGATACAAAGAATAGAAAATAATACCTGGGTTTCAATGGCATCCAACTTCCATGAAGGTTCTTGGATTCCTCATGGCCTACACCTTGGGCTTACATAATATCTACCCTGACCTCCACTGTTTGTCTTTCCACAGACCTCTGGTGGCTATGGTTTCCCAAAGTATCTCTTTGCATCGCTCAATAAATGACCATTACTTGATCCCAAACAACATTTGCATACAGTCTATATAAAGATCCCAACAATGTTTTAGAAGTTGAAAAGACCATTGCAAAGAAGAGGAAGACGAAACATTAGAATTTTGAAATGCCAAAAGACACTCCTTAATAAGCTACCAATGGACCTTCAGTGATGATGCTTGTTGACCCGATGTTGTTCAACACAAGAAAAAACCAAACATGGCTCAGTATAAAGTCAAACAACTACCTGAAAGAGAACAAAACAACCTATCTTTGTTTGCACAACCACTAAGCCTACTGTGCAGCAACTAAGATTCTTTGTGCAACAAATCACACATTCAAGCTTTAGTTGTTTTTGACCCTGCAACTAAACTATAAGCCAACCACTGTTTAGAAAATACCACATAATACAAACAACATATCCATTTTTGGATCTTCCATGGTAGAAAAATATGCATTTTTGACAGTTATAGAAACAATTTCAAAGATTGGCCCTTTACAGAACATACAATGTTGTGATTTCGATGTGTTACAGTGATGTTGTGATCTGGTAATATTCTAAGATAAATAGAACATTTGTTAGATTCTGGATATATAAAAGTGCTCATTCTATAAATTCCAAAATATTATGCTCTGAAAGATATATACAACATCAAATAATAAAGTCTTGTTATTTTCCATGAGAGGAATTCACATCAAGAAGAAAAATATATTTATTATGGTTCCAGATCTAATTCCCTATTATTGTTGTGGATTGCCGTTAATGCACAACTACAAACACCCATTTCTGGATCACTTGGCAGGGTTTATATTCCTCATTTGCCTTAATGAAAACTACACTTTGCCATAGTCGAATGTTAAGAAAATGAGTTACTATGATTAAAAAATATTTAACAAGAAGAAAAAAGGAGAACAATCATTCTAATAGTCAATAGTACACACAAATTTGCTACCTATGTCAAAAGAAGTCTACCTATTGTTGATTAGGAGGTACGATTCTCCCCATTTTTCCTCCTATTAATAGCTTGGGTTTTTGCACTAGCCCTTAGATGACAAGCTTGTGCATTAATAGCTCCCCATGAACAACAACTAATCATGTCGAATTTCAGCACATGACGTGAACAACTTCTAGCTTTGGGCATTTAATCCAATGAAAATGACACAGGCTTTAGGGGAGTTAAAATATATATGATAGAAAAATCACGAGTTTCGACTTGCAAGTCATGTGTTGATACAACAATAGCATTATCCCAACTCTCTATTCTATTGACAATATAGTGCACAGGAGCGTCCATAGTCATATCATCTATTCATTTCAAAGCTTGAATATGGTTGTGGTAGCTCACGATGCTAATCTATAACGAAACAAAAATACTTTCCTGGTGCTCCTAAGATACACCTTCATACGACATGCATCAATAGTTTAGAAGTAGATGGTTACGAGCTTGGAGGAAGTTGAACAAAATCCACAACTAACACAGACACGGTAAAAATTATTTGTAGTTGTTTAAAACTTAATATATTATAATATTTCTTGCCTTGATTGCTTTTGACATTCTCACAAACACCCACCTCACCTCGTCCATTATTTCTAGTGATGCCTTGATTGTGTGAATGGTAGACATGAAAATAATTGATATTCTTGCATCTCAACTCGTGTGATGAGAGAGATGAGGATGGGGAGTAGTAGTAGCTAAAGATGCAACCCTTAGGGGGCACTGGTAGAACTTTACAAATAGATCAAATGTGTCCTAGTTGCGAGATAAAGTTAGTGATGCTTTGCCAACCACCAAAGCCAAATCCAACTATTAATACCCAAACTACAATGAATGTGTTGAAGATGTAAATAGCTATCCAGTTTGGAAGGAAAAATGGAGCCTTTTTCAAAGAGTTAAGTTGCCATGCACACGGAAGAGATATATTAGGAACTTAGAACCATGAAAGCTTGCCCACAAAAAAGAAAAACTCACAAATCACTTTTTGATTAGGTAACAATGAAAAAATAATTCCTACAAATTCATTAAAAAATTTATATTCTTGTTTCAAGATCAAATGACCATAGGTTTACCTTTGTTTTTTTCAGTAAGAATGCTAATTAATGAGCTAAAATATTAAGAAAAATAGATTTATATTGTCAATTCTGAAATAAGATGGTAATGTTAAATGAATATTTTTCCTCTATTCTTCTACAATAGGACCATTAAACTAAAGAGAAGAAAATTGACATAGTTTGTCCATTAAACTAAAGAGAAGAGAATTGACATAGTTTATTACCTATCTAGAAAGAGTTGTCTTGTAGGTCAATATATGAGCCAAAGATAGTATTTAATATAAATAGTGAAATTGACCAAAAGAGCTCCAGCTACAAAATTGATAAGCCCACAGAAAGGAAATATAATTGCCAGGAACAAGATTGGGATCACAACAAGCATTTTAGCCGATGCCCAAAAAAATATGTTGTGTCATGCATTCCAATTACTTTCTCCCAAACAAAATATAAAGGAGTGCATGCAAACTCAAAGCTAATGGACTGTATAAAAGGAATACAAAACATATATTTCTTGTCAGTGAAAAAAATTGGATTTCAGTAAGTTTGAAATAAATACCTAATGGATAAGCATGAGGATGACTGCAATATCACAGAATTCAAACTTGGGGAGCATAGAGAAAGCGTTAGAATGGGTCAAAAGTTCATCTTGAAATGCCTGGTAGACAGATATTGCAGATGGTACACTCAATGTCAATACATAGAGAGTTGCCAACAAGTAAATTGATTTGAATTTCTGAGGTTTCTACATGGCATGAATTATCTCCCTACAGAGCATAAAATTAAAATAATGTTACAACATATTAATCCAACTAGTTCGTCAAAATAAAGTTAAGGGTGATAGGGAAAAAGAAAAATTAATTAATTAACTAATACCCATGAATATTTTAAGTACCTGAACAAGACTTGATGACTCTAGAAGCTGAAATAGGTAAACAAAGCTTGGAAGTAGAGCCTACTCTTTGTGACATACTCAATAGAGAAGGATATTATAATTGTTTTATTGTAAAAAAATTTTACAATGCAAAGATTAGAAAAACAAAGATTTCTTGATGTTCTTTGTTGTCAACATTATCTCTTAAATCTTTACAAACTCATATTTTTAGTCTGCGAGATGTTCATACAGGTTACAAATTTTGATCAATATGTGTTGCAATCAGTCCGTTGTTGATGAATTTTAAAAATAAATGTACAGTTTTTAGTTCTGATTATCTTTATACTCTCGCTCAATTGTGAAAAACACAGATCATACTTGAAGAACGTCATTTATCTTAAGTTATTTTCCAATCTGAAAACTGAAGATATCATAGATTTCTTTCATAATTCCTCTATTGTATATTTTAATCAGAAGATAAAATATATAAATACCTCAAAGTAGACTAAAACTATTTGTAATGTGGCCAAATATTTATTATATCATATCCACCATTCGCCTAGAGTTGGGATGCATATGAAACATAGATATAATTTGCAGAGGCATCTCTACGTGGAAGCTTATAAAAACAAATGTACATATTCTATTGTGGACTTTCACTGTGTGTAACCGAAATTCATAACCATATTGCTATGTGACTGCAATCGTCCCTCTTTGCGGATCTGCAATCTTATTGTAATTAGTCTGCAATAGAAAATATTTACGAATGTGAAAAAATTTATTTTATATTTTTAAAATTATATTTTTTTACAATGTTTGTAAATTAAGATTATTTATAAATAGAAAAGATTATGTAAAAAATATTTATAATGACATCATAATATCTTTTATTAATCCTTTCAGTGGGCTAGGAGAAGCTACATGAAGGGAGTCAAAATTGTAACAACCATGAAAATGGATGCTTTTAATTATTATTCAGTCAAGATAAAGATTTGTACATTTACATATTAATAATAATAATTATATTAGATTTTAGGAATACTCAATATTACTTTTCAATTTTTTAATCATAATTATTTTTAAGATTTTAATTAAAAAATTATCAATTGACTTTGTATTTTTCAATAAATTGCATTTTAATGTAAAAATTAAAAATTAAACTTTAGTCAATATCTTAACAACTATTTTATTTATTTATTTAATATTTTAAAATTTAATTCTATAATAATTTTTAGTTTTGATGATTTCCTCAAATTTTATAATTATCTTCTATTATTTTTATTTTTAAATTAAGTTTATCTTTAAATTTACTAAAAAAATTGACCTTCCAGTTTAGAAAACAAAACAAAACAAAAGATTACAAATATAACAGTGTTTTTATATTACATCCAATACCATTTATAATTGTTATGTGGTTTCAATGTAAATTTTGTCGTAGGTTGTTTAAGTTTTGTTAAAGTACTTAGTAGACCAAATTTCCTACAGATAATAAAACACAATTTCGTTGAAATGTAATTGATAATTAGGTCTAGCTATCTTTAAACAGGTAGCAATAACTAATAATGAAAAGAAAAGAAAATTTTAGAAGTTTTCATTTGGAGATGGAATCAAATTTTCAAAGTTAAATTTGCAAAGTTTGTGTTTTTCACATAATGTGTTTTACGCTTCTTGTATTTTTCAAGATGTTTTTCTCTTGCACTCATTTTCAATGTTTTGAACTTAAATATTCAAAGATTTTGTAGTGCTATGTCAATCTACCTTCATAATTTGTGTATATTGCTCTTCACACTTCTCAAGATATTTTGGGCTCTTAAACTCCTATTATACAATATTGTAGCATAAATATTCAAATATTTTGTCTTGCTTTTTCAATCTGGCATATCTTGCCCACCCTACTAGCACTTCAAATATTGTATACATTATACTATTGGCAGGTGCTTTGACGCTATGCGTCTCTTGTTTTTAAAGTATTTGCAGAAGATTCTACACTATCTAAATGTTTATAATATGATGTCATTTATGTCTCATACTTATCAATATAGATTTTGTCATTTAACCAAATATTCTTTAATTTTAAAGTCATATTTTAAAGCAATAGATAGATAGTTGTAATACTTTTTATTTGTTTATTTTACATTATGTGTGTATGTGCACGCGCATTGGCATTTGGAATGGAGGAATAATGGCATGAGCAGAATGGAAAGATTCGTGAGCAAAATAGTGAGAGGAGCATGTAGGCCAAAGGGTGATGCAAGGCGAGTATGGAAGAGATGATCAATGAAGAGACTAGAGGAAGGATTTTAGAGCTAGTAACTGGGCAGATGAAGCAGAAAGGGAAGTGTTGTTGGATGATTTTAAAGCTTGATGCGAACAATATAAGTGGAAAGATGCAAATAGATATGATCGTCCCTGAGATTCTTAATTTCAAATGCAAAAAGATGAGAGAAACATGAATATGCTCGATTGGAGGAAACAACATTAGCACACTAGACCTTTCCTAGATCTAAGGAGATAGTAGACAAGGAGGATTCCCTTGTCGTAAGATATCTGCATTAGTGAGGGTCGAGCTCAATGGAATTATAGCCAAAGGAAAGGGAACAAAACAAGGGTCAACTAGAATAAATCAAACTAGAGAAATGATTTAAAAAGGAAAAGATCATAAAAAGATATCTCTTTATGAAGAAGGAAAAGTACACTAACCTCAAGACGGATTAAAGTCTCGAGGGATGAACTATCCCTTGCACTACCTCACTTCTACTAGTGCTTTGATGAGCTAGGGGATCAAAACACTAATATGATAAAGAGGATTTGATGAACTAAAACATTAAATGCGAAATGATAAAAACAATTAAGATAATTAGGATGCTAAGTGCAAGTACATAAATAGTTGAAAGGAACTAATAAATTATGGTATTTTGATTACAGAAACTTGCAAAGAAAATTAACATAATTAACTTGCTAACTTTGTATACTCACTATCTCGGACACCAACATGGGTCAAGGATGATAGCATGGATGTAGGATGAATGTGCGGCGCAGAATCATTCTGTATGAAGAAAGTATAGAGACATCGACAAAAACACCAGAAAATAAACTAAAATAACCAAAATGAAATTAATTTAATAACAATAAGCAAAATAATAATAGAATACAATATTACATTATGAAAATCACAAGAAAGAGGAGAGATGATCTCACAACAATAACCTCGAGTTGATGAAGTTGACAACCTACTCTTATTCTCCTGCAAACTTGGAAACAACTTACAGACACAAAGACGAAGACAAATGTTGGGTGGTTGTTTGGACACCTACCTTGAAGTCATATCCTAGCTTTGGTTTTTCTACCTCCACAGCAACCAATATAGATACGATAAAAATGGTGATAGATAGTTATATAGATGAAATAGATAAATGATAGCAATGCTAGAAGGAGATAAGAACATGATATGCTATCCAAAACAAGATAAAAAAATGAGTTAGAGACTCCCCTCCACTGTAATGAAATTGAGACTCAAAGGAATGAAAATGAGGAGTGCCAAGAGATTGTAAGTTATTCCCTACAACATGGAGCTCAAAGATCTATAGTAGACAATCTCTATAAATGATGAGGAAAGATCAAGAAGAGTATGCCAAAACATGGAAAGAGCAATAAGAAGTGTCTTGAGAGCCAAAGGAAAGTTCAAAAATGGAGATATAATGGTTAGAGGGCGAATCTGGGCGTAGGTGGGTGGTGGAATTTGGCATTACACTATAGGGTGGTAGTTTATAATGCCTCAACATGGTACTCTCACGTCTGCAAATTCACGGACAAGTGTGCACAATGTGGATGTCTTAATGATGCGCATGCATCCTAAGTCGTCGAAACCACATGTTTGAGATTGTAAACAGATGATGACAAGGTGGGATGGATGGGTGTAGAAGGATTACGTGGATTTTTTTTTAAGCTATGGTAGAGGCATGGTGTAAGGGTAAATTACACAAGGGTACAAATTTATGATATTAAACCCTTCAAGATTAGCACAATTTATGGGGAAGCATATGTATGGATGGCTTTGGGATGTAAAATTTGGGGTAGGAATTGGAAAAAAAAATCAACAAAACCTGGATAATGAAAGCAATGTGAGGCAAGGGGAGAAGTTGGAGATGGAAGAAAATAAAAGGGTGAATCCCAACTAATAGGGTGTTTTCAATTTTATGCGGAAGTGGGAAACTTCAGCTTGGCTTTTTTGTCCCTCACAAGGATGAAATTTGCAGATAAAAATAAAAAATATATAGCTATCATGTAAATGAAATTAGGGGTTTAAATTGTCATCAAAGCGTTGTTTTCCTACTATCCATTATAAGAAAAGCATAAGATGGTAGAAATCATCCACAACTTTTGCAAGGCATAAGAGGATAATCCAGGTGTGGTTCATGTGTGATTATGGAATTTGTCTCGCTTTTGCCTTGTGATTAAGAGAATTATGCAAGTTTGCCTTAAATTTTGATATCTTGGCACTGTTTAGCATGTAAAAATAAACTTTTTTTTAATGACTTAGAACAATAGCCTTAAATTTTTTACTTGATTTTATATAAGCGAACTTAAGAAGTAGCATCTCTAGTTTTAGGACTCGAACTTAGGATTATAAATTGAATTAGGGGTTTAAGATATGGCTTAGAAACAACTATAGAAAATATGTCATCTCTATTGAGATTATGGAGGTTTAGCAAGGCAATATGAGAAGTTAATTGTTGATTGCTAGAGGTTTCGACAAATTTCATGTTGAGAGAATGTAAGAAGTGGATTCCTTATCTGGGGACTTGAAATCAGGGTTTGTAGATATCAAAATATGCAGCTTAGTTGATGTCTTCTACTTGGTACTATAGCGACTATAAATTTTATGTCAATGTTTAGGGTCTTTTAGGAAGGACACATTTTTGGGTTGTCCTTTAATAAATGAAGAAATGTGATTCAGCCTAGAGAATAGCAAAATGAAGAGAAAAATTCCAAGGTATCCTTCTTTCTATTTTCCATTACAACATTTACTTCAATATTTTATTGCATGTGACATAAAAATAGTTCACGTGTACGTTTTCAAATCATTTTCAATAATTTTATTTGGTCTTACACCTACCAATTGCATTCCTTTATAAGTTTCTAAATCATTTTTAAAAATTCAATTTTGTGCATCTCTTGCAGTTGTTGCATTCCTTGAGACCATATCCTTGAGGGCACTTGTCAAATAGTTCACTTACCTTGTCAAGGCCTGGATGTCTTACTCTATAGATTGAAGATCTAGTATAATGACACAAATACATAAAGAATTATGATATAAAATATATAAAATTTGTGAAGAATTAATATGTTTAATAGAGGAAGGTGGTCTAAATTTATATTGTTCACTATAAATATAGATAATGTAGGCAAACATAGCATTTATAAAATCGACAATAACTGGGAAACTATCTCATGCCAACCTTCTAATTTTGTATATAAAATGTCAGGAAAATAACCTCAAAATAGGGAAAACAAATTATAACCCCCTAAAAATATTAATAATTTGATCTAGAGTAGGGCTTTACCCCGCAGTGCAACAACAAGTCGCGATTTTTGATAGGGAGGTCAGTGGTTTGAGTCTTACCTACTCTAGGTCTTGCGCGCACATGGTAGATACACGGTTCGATGCACAAGGTGGGCACGAATTTGATCGTTGATGGTGGCTTGCACAGACAACAAGTTGGTGTATTCGCAGGTCAAAGGAACGCAGTCAGCATTCATTCGCATGTCAAAAAGGAACACGTTGGCGGCCACGATGGACAAGACTGTCGTTTATGGAGTGATAATGAGGTTGAGATGGCAGGCATAGGAGGCATACAAATATATAAGGTGTTGCTATGGAGTAGCTGGGAGATATAAGGGGGACCAGTCGGGAGCCATAAGTTGTGGTGGGAGTTAGGAGACCTAAGGGATATTATGATATGAGAGGTGGTTCGAAGCTCTAGTCAAAAGTGATTATCGACTAAAAATAATAATAATAATTTTATCTAGAGCAATGCATGGCTAAGACAAATACTTTTTCTTCATTTGACAATTTGTATTTAGGATTATTTTTATTCTCCCACAAATTTTGAGTATCAGCTGTATCGTCTTAAAATGGAAGCACTGCCATTTTGATAGACTTAGCACCCTCATTTAGTATGGTTGGCATATTAGATTTGCATCTGTGCTTGATTATATATGTATAGATGAAGTTAGGGTTAGGATCTTGTGGATTCTCCCAAATTTCTCTCTCCATGGCTCTTCTCTCTAGGTAGGATCTATGTATCGGTCCTCCTGGGCCTCATTCTACTCTCTCTCTGGGCCTCTAGGCGTTCTTAAACACTCTGGCACATTCCCCTACCTTTCTAGGTCCCCGGCTGATCTGAAAAACTTTCTGTAACTTCCTAGTGACCTGCCTGAAATCTCAGGTCAGGGTCAAGGTTGACATAGACCTTTTCCAGGTGGTGGTCCCCGCTTTCAAATCTGGAGCTTATCGGGGCCCGAAACTTAAAATAGGTCCCTGGGTTCAAATGCGGAAGTGTCTTCTCCGATATTTGAATTAATATGTTTTCTCCTTAGTTGGAAAATGTGATTGGACCATGATTCGAGGTGAAATTTGATTTGGGATCCCTTGCATTGCCCTAGGAGGCCTATGTTGAAATCTCTATATAAGCACTCTCTTTTGCCTTCATTTGATCATGAAACGAAATCGGGAGATGACATGATGAAATGACGCAAACAAGTAAGAGGATGATATAGAAGGACAAGCTAGGTGGACATATCATCATCTTCTATCAAGCATTTTGAAGGATAATCTATGGTGGATCTTCATTGAAGCAAGAATACTCTCTCTTTAGATCTACTATTTCCAACATTCAAGCATTCAAAGGACATTACCATGGTGTAGCAATTACAGATTGTGAGTTGATAGGAATACTTTAGCCTTGGGGGCTTGGTATGCTTTCTTTGTCATATTCAAATCTATGCATTGTTTTCTCATTTCCATGTTATGTTAGGATTGTTAATCTAGAAGATTAGATCTTGATATTGCATGTTTACAAGCTCTCTTCAAGAGATCAATACACACACACATTCTATTCTATATTCGGCTATTCGTGGAGGTGGAAATCACCAAAACGGGGGTTTGACTAAGGCAAAACCCTATATAGCCACCCCAAAATCCCTCTTTTCAGATATTTGCAGGAGCAGAACAGCAGATTTGAGATCAGATCAGGATACCCTTTTCGGTTTTCTTTTGGACGGCGTGAACAAAGTCACTTTCGGATCTGTGTAGGTCAGGGTTGACATTATTGGGTCAGGGTTGACATTTATGGGTCAAGGTCGACCTTTTTCATAAGACGACATCGAAATGGAAAATGATTTTTGGGTTTTGTCCGTTTCTGCGTTCCGGTTCTGTATCAACTGTTAGATTTTCCAGAAACTCAATACAGACCTCAGAAAATGAGTTTTTCTAGATCTACTATGTTATGAGGTAGGAATCTTGTCCATTTATTTCTTATGTGTTCCTCAAGCTATTTTATCATATTAATTAAGTGTAAGAAAACATAAACTTGGCCTTAGGATTTCACTTTATTATATTATATAAATCTTATTTAGGGAATCCTTCTTGTGCCACGATATTTTATCTTACATCAGCCTCTTACTAAATAGCTCAAATTTTGTTATCATTGTTTTCACCAATTGTCTTGTATTTATCTTAAATTGAATAGTGAGCTTTCTTATAGTATCTATCATCATTCTTTAGAAAATTTTCATGTAAACATTAAAATGTGTTCATTTGTGATAGCATATGGCAAGTTATGATAATAAAAGTAAAATTTTAAATGTCATAGTTTCCCAAAAAAGCTTTATTTTTAGCTAACATACAAATAAATATAGCACTTCTAGAGGGAACAATTGCTTGGACCTCTTTAAACTCTAGTCACCAAAAAAATGTAATGAAGTTATTTTTATTCTATTTTATCATTATTTCTTTTACCATAAAGTAAATAGGAAAAACAATTATCGTGTTATGATACATAACATAACACTGCAAGTAACTTTTCATAAAAAAAATTGAGTTGTAGAATTGCTTGGTTAATTTTGAAATGTATTCATTAAGGATTTTTTTCATGATACCTGCATTTCAGTTATGAACAGTAGGATATCAAACATTATTTTCCTCTTTGCAAGGTATGGTGTTGAGATTTAAGAAATACAGACCAAGTAAAACTAGATATATAGTATCATGTAGGATTATTTTCTATATATTATTCAATTATAAAAGAAAGAAATAAATAATGTTGTCATGTCTAATAGTTTAAATCTTGTTGTGATGATATTTAGCATCCACATATTGTAAAGTTTGAAAAAGAAAAATTATTTAATTCTTCCCTAGCATTAACATCCTCATACACTTATTGATTTTTACATGGAGGAGAAAAGAGATGAGCGAGAATAGGAGAAATAAAGGATTTTCAAACTTTGGTGATGCAGAGGGGGAGGATGTGGATGAAGATATTGATCCTGACAGATCTAAGAGAATCTAACATGCATTGGTTGTGCCTCTCTTCTCTGACATTCCTCTTTTCAAGGGTTTCGATTGTTTTAGCAAGTTTGGGGCTTCTTGTTTGGCCCCTATTGCTATTTGGGTCCTGGGCCTCTACCCTGCTTGTTTTGTTGTGCATTTTATGTGGATGTGTCTTTGTTGGCAATCTCTTTCTTGTGAATAGTTTATCGTTGTACGCCTATGTGAGATTGTTGGAGCTTTGAGTTACCATCCTAGTTGGTTACCTAACCCACCCTTTCTTGTGGTTGGCTTGTTGTTTGCAGGCTTTTGTTTAGCCCTTGATGCTTCCATCAAGTTTCCCCCTACCCTATTTGGTACGTTGTGGTCTATAGGAGGTTGTTGTAGACATTTAAAAATGTCCCTTCTAATTCTAAGTCATTCCTCTCTTTAATTAATTAAATCTTATTTAATTAATTGACTTTGACTATATAATTAATTTTAATTAATTAGTTATATTGTGCCTCTTCTTCTATATAGTTAATTAAATGTATTTAATTAATTATATTCATATCTCCCCTATAGCCCTTAAATGTATTTAATTTTTAACACAATTAACTCTTTCTATAGATTTATTTGAATAACCTAATTGTTTAATATCCCCTCCAATACTAATCCCTTGATTTAATTAAATCCCTGGGTATATGCACGAAAATGGGGGACCAAATGATGCCAAATTTCTTTTTGGTCCCCCAAAAGCCATAGCGTGTACGCCCTATAGGGCGCACGCGCTATGGCTTGGATTGCCCAATCCTGAGGCTGGCACAATCAAAGTCATAGCGTGTGCGCACTATAGTGCATACGCACTATAGCATGTACCCGTTATGTAACATTAAGAAAATGCTCCAGAGAGAGAGAGAGAGTCCAATAGGCCCTGCCAAACCAATTGCAACACTAGGACATTACATAAAATGTAACATTTAAGTATAAGTTACTTATACTTAAGTTACATTTTATGTATATACTTTCAGGATGTTTGAGATTGGTTTCAACTTCATAGGAGTTAAGATAAACATTCTAAATTTTGAGTGTTTTTAGGAAATTTCAGACAACCAAATTTCAGGAATCAACACATTGTCTTCAACATGATTCTCAGTCAACTATTGATTGTAATCTTAATTCCTTGACTTATGCACGATCATTTCTCATTGTATTGTTTATGCTATGGTTAGTTTGGTAATTGACATGTATGTTTAACCATGTTGAGAGAGAGAGAGAGAGAGAGAGAGAGAGAGATCTTATGACCACTTAGAACACCATAGGACCCCTTACCATACATCTTAGGGTCATAAAGGGTCCTATAGGGTCATAAGTGTTCTAGGACACATTAATATGTCCTAAGACCACCAAAAAATCCATTGGACCCCTTTACCATTCATTAGTGTATGGTAAGGGGTCGTAAGGGGTGTAAGGGGTCGTAGGACACATTAATATGTCCTAGGAAGCCTTAACAACCCTTATGACCCCTAATATGTAGAGAGAGGGTTCTTCAAGGGTCCTAAGGAGTTATAAGGGGGTCCTAAGACACATTACTATGTCTTAGGACCCCTTATGACCCATTAGAACAACTTACGACCCCTTATCATACATCTTAGGGGTCGTAAAGGGTCCTAAGGGATCATAAGGGGTTATAGGACATGTTAATATGTCCTAGGACCCCTTAAGACCACTTACAACCCTTTAGGACCCCTTAACAAACCTTATGACCCCTAAGATGTAGAGAGAGGGGTCATAAAGGATCCTAAGTGGTCCTGGGACACATTACCATGTCCTAGGACCACGTATGATCTAGTATGACCCCTTACCATACATCTTAGGGGTCCTAAAGGGTCACATGGGTCATAAGGGGTCCTAGGACACATTATTGTGTCTTAGGACCTCTTAAGACCCCTTAACAACCCTTACAACCCCTACGATGTAGAGAGGGGTCTTTAATGATCCTAAGTGGTCATAAGGCATCCTAAGACACATTAATATGTCCTAGGACCACTTATGACCCCTTAGGACCCCTTATCATACATCTTAGGTGTCATAAAGGGTACTAAGGGGTCATAGAGGGTTCTAGGACACGTTAATGTGTCATATGACCCCTTAAGACCACTTACAATCCCTTAGGACTCCTTACAATTCATTAGTGTATGGTAAGGGGTCCTAAGGGGTCGTAGGGATTCTAAGCGGTCCTAGGACACATTAATGTGTCCTACAACCCCTAAGATGTAGAGAGAGGGGTCTTCAAGGGTCTTGAGGGGTCATAAGGGGTTGTAGGATACATTAATGTGTCCTAGGAGCTCTTATGACCCCTTATCATACATATTAGGAGTCATAAAGGGTGGTAAGGGGTCATAAGGGATCCTACAACACATCGATGTGTCTTAGGACCCCTTAGCACCCCTTCTAGGACCCCTTAACATGTGTTAGTGTATGGTAAGAGGTCTAATGGGTCCTAGGACACATTAATGTGTGGACTATCACCCCTTTAAAAACCTTACAACCCCTAAGATGTAGAAAGGGGTCTTAAAGGGTTGTAAGGGGTCCTATGACACACCCCTTATGACCCCTTAAGACACCTTACGATGCCTTACCATACATATTAGGGGTATTAAAGGGTCCTAAGAAGTCATAAGGTGTTATAGTACACATTAATGTGTCCTACAACCCATTAAGACCCCTTATAACCTCTTACTATACATTAGTGTATGGTTAGGAGTCGTGAGGGGTGATAATATGTCCTAGGACCCGTTAACAACCCTTACAACACCTAAGATGTAGAGAGCGCGGTCCTAAAGGGTACTAAGGGGTCATAAGGGGTCCTAGGACATATTAAAGTGTCTTAAGATCCCTTAGGACCCCTTACCCTACATATTAGGGGTGCTAAAGGGTCATAAGGGGTTCTATGACACATTAATGTGCTATAGGATCCCTTATGACCCCTTAGGACCAATTACCATACATCTTAAGGGTCGTAAGGGGTCATAATGGGTCTTGTGACACATTAATGTGCCTTAAGACCCCTTTACAACCCCTTAGGACACATTACCATTCGCTAATGCTTGCTAAGGCATCATAAGGGGTTGTAAGGGGTCTAAGGGGTCCTAGGACACATTAATGTGTCATAAGACACCTTAACATCCCTTATGACCCTTAAGATATAGAGAGAGGAGTCTTCAAGGATCCTAAATTGTCATAAGGGGTCCTAGTACACATTAATGTGCCCTAGGGCCCCTTTTGACCCTTACGAGACCTTAGGACCCCTTACCATCATCTTAGGGATCATAAAGGCTCTTAAGGGGTGATAAGGGGTTAGGACACATTAATGTGTCCTAGGATCCTTTAAGACCACTTGCGATCTTTCAGGACCCCTTACCATTCATTAGTATATGGTAAGGGGTCTTCAGCGGTTGTAAGCGGTATAAGGGGTCATAGTGCACATTAATGTGTCTTAGGACCCCTTAATAACCCTTATGAACCATAAGATATGGAGAGAGGGTTCTTCAAGGGCCCTAAAGAGTTGTAATAGTTCTAAGGTGTCTTAGGACACATTTGTGTGTCATAAGACACCTTACAACTCTTATGACCCTTAATATGCAGAGAGATGGGTTTTCAAGGGTCCTAAAGGGTCACAAGGGGTCCTAGGACACATTAATGTGTCCTAAGACCCCTTTTGGCTCTTAGGACACTGTACCATACATCTTATGGGTCATGAAGGGTCCTAAGGGTTCATAAGGGCTTCTAGGACATGTTAATGTGACATATGACCCCTTAAGACCACTTATGAGTCTTTAGAACTCCTTACAATTCAGTAGTGTATGGTAAGGGGTCATAAGGGGTCGTAGGGGTTCTAAGGGGTCCTATGACACATTAATGTGTCCTACGACCCCTAAGATGTAGAGAGAGGGGTCTTTAAGGGTCATAAGGGGTTGTGGGACACATTAATGTGTCCTAGCAGCCCTTAGGACCCTTTATCATACATCTTAGGGGTCCTAAAGGGTTGTAAGGGGTCATAATGGATCCTACAACATATTAATGTGATCCTACAAAATATTAATGTGTCTTAGGATCCCTTACAACCCCTTCTAGACCCCTTACCATTTTTTAGCGTATGGTAAGGGGTTGTAAGGGCTCTAAGGGGTCGTGGGACACATTAATGTGTCATATGACCACTTAAAAACCTTTACGACCACTAAGATGTAGAGAGAGGGGTCTTAAAGTGTCATAAGGGGTCCTCGGATACATTAATGTGTCATAGGACCCCTTATGACCCCTTACAACACCTTACCATACATCTTCGGGGTATTAAAGGGTCCTAAGGGGTCATAAGGATGTGTCCTAGGACCCCTTAAGAACATGTCACTAGGACATTTGAGTCCTTTTTTCGATGGCTATGCATCACGATTCTGACCCTACCCCATCGATCAAGCGACACAAACCGGTGATGCAGTTTTGGTGTCGGAACCACTGATGGCTGGTATGTCCATCGTTATTGCGACGTTATTGACTGTTGCAATATGCACTGACTACGATGGTTAACATGTCGTCGTTACACATTATGAGTGTCACAATTATGACATATATGCGATGGATATGTTGTACAAGCGATATCCAGCTGTCGGATTATTCCATCATCTAGATGTCGCATGTAGTGCTTTGGTGTCGATTGTTCTCTGAATACCGTCTCAATTGCGACGGTATTGACCGTCGCAATATGCACCGGCTAGCATGATCAACCTGTCGTCGTTACACATTATGAGTGTTGCAAGTACTATGGTATGTGATGGATATGTTGTACATGCGACATCCAGTTGTCGGCAATTTTTGACATCTGGATGTCACATGTAGTGCTTTGGCATCAATCATTCTTTGAATACCGTCGCAATTGCGACGGTATGCTATATTTAAAAATATATATATTTGTCATGCATGGAGTGAGACCTTAAAATATTGAGCTTATCTTTGTTTCAAGAATAGTTTAACATTCTCTACTTAACAGGGCCAACCACGTGAAGGTAGAAGCTCATCTAGCCCCTCCTAGGAGCCTCTTATGACCCTTTACGACACTTTAAGACCTCTAAGATATATTCTTAGGGATCGTAAAGGGTCATAAGGGGTCCTGGCACACAACAGTTGTGAAACATAAATGTAGGCATCATGATCACAATTGCTTGGAGACACAACATAATTGAGCGGTATACCCAGATGATGCAATGCAACCACTACTCCTCCAGTTCCAAGTTGACACTGCAGGATCCAAAAACCATAGATAAGGAATGAATTTAGAGAGTGGAGGAGGAGGTCCATAACGACCAAAATAATATAGGGATCTTGTATTATTTTGGTCGTTACAACACTCCTTCGCTCATTAAATTTATTTCTTATCTATGGTTTTTGGATCCCACAGTGTCAACTTGGAACCGAAGTAGTGGTTGTGTTGCATCATCTAGGTATACCATTGAATTATGTTGTGCTCCAGACAATTGTGACCATGATATCTACATTTATGTTTCTCAGCTGTTGTGATATCTACATTTATGTTTCTCAGCTGTCGTGTTTATGTGCATGACTCTATCCTAAAACTCAAAACCCTTAAATCACTCTTAAACCCCATACATGAGCCTTTTAGGCCTATTTTGCCAATTTTAGGCAATTACATCATTTAGCCGCTTTTAGTGCTCTTGACAACTTTAAAAGGATCTATTGGCCACATTACAAACATTATGGAACTTTATAGGTCATTAAACCCTTCATCAACCTTAGGATCCACAAATGACCCCCAAGGTACACTTTATCCCCCAAATGCCATTAAG
>MU219114.1:25398-36667 GCA_018584345.1 Thuja plicata
TCAACCTTAGGATCCACAAATGACCCCCAAGGTACACTTTATCCCCCAAATGCCATTAAGGGTTACAATGCTTTGATCCTTTACAGAAGGATTCACATACAATCCAAAACATAAGAAAAACATATTTCAATGATCATTATTGGTCTCATTAACATCACTCTAAATTCCCCGTTAACATCTAAAATTCATTCATTCATTCATCTATTAATAAAATGCAACATTCATGAATTATCACAACATTCATTAACACATAAGATTAATTAGCACTCATTAACTCGCATTCATTAGCATTCATTAACACATCATAACATTCATTAACACATAAGATTAAAACATCAAGACATAACATCAGTTATTATCAAATAAGTTGCATAAATGAGAATCATTTCTTTTTTGACTTTTTATTTTTTTTTTCTGCTTCCCTATATTGTTGCAGAGGCATATCCATCTCGGCATCGTCATTTCTTCTCGCCCGTGCACGTGATCTCACTATCCTTTGCAAAGGCAAGTCCTCTGCAATAAAAAATAAAGGAGTTAAATTAAAAACATATTATCATAATTGGGGTTAATTTAAAAGCATATTATCATAATTGTTACAAGTATTTCAGTACTTTAAAAAACATAAACGTGACACTCTTTACCTTGTCCAACCACATCTTCTTGCCTGGCGGCTTGAACCTCAACACGCTCATCGGGAACAACCTCTACATCCCCTGCAACTGTAATACAGAATGTTTTATTAATCCCAACACATTATAATTAAATTTTTACTACTACGCCAAATTCAATTTAAAAAGTTTACTTGTATTAATAAATCAATAATCAAAATTTGAATAGGAAATATATACTTTGAGTACTACAATGCACATTTGAATTGACACCTCCGTCGTGCTCGGGTGGTGTTTCAGGAACGGCAAGCTACATTCCAATGTAAATAATTAGTGCATTTATCGATAATATATACATATAAATACAAGACAAATATTGTGAAATGTTAATCATTCAGTTTAATACATATAAATATATTCACTTTAAAGTTTTAAACAAATATATAATCATTGTTTCCTTACTTAAAACAAATATATTTACTTTATGTTGGAACTTAACATCAAATACAGTAATTGGTAAAGTCTTCAACTTGAAATAAAAATCAATTGGCTTATTTACCTGATCGACAGATCCACCAGAAGAACCTTGCGCACTCATTGATCAGAATCGTTCAGCCACGACTGTATAGCCTTGTTTGCAGCCTACTTTCTTGTCCTTTTCTGAAATCTTTTGTTTGAACTCCAAGCCCTACATTTTTGCTTGGTATCATGAATTTTTATTGTAGTGAATTTCATCAAAACTAAATTGGTTACAATTTATAAATATTTGCATACGGTTTTTCATTTACTATTACTTACAATTCGTGCAGCAAGTTTTGAATATTCACCCGAGTCGAGCTTGTGTTGCCCGTGCTTTTGTTTTCTTGCTTATGTTGCCTTTGATGTGTCAGACAACCTGTGTGATGTTTGAAATATGTTAGATCACATAAGTACAAAGAGTAAATAATACATAATTTCATTATTAATATTATCACGTACCTTCTTTGCTCGGGTGATACTATTTGTCCACCATGTCTTGCGCGTCTCTCAAGTGCATCCCTTTTAAGATTCTCCCACTCATTAATAGGAACATAGGGGGCCGCTCGTAATAAGGGTTGTGTTCTATTTGGGACATGTAGTTGTCCCTAATATACTTCAAAGTTTGGCCCGCTTTCTCAAGGAGCCTAAGTCTTTGAAAGGCGTTGGGTCCAAAAAGTTTTATCATAGAGTTAATGAGTTTATCCTTTAACTCTTTATCTTGTAATTGCCACCTTTTAAGAAAAAAAAACTGTTAGATTCATAAATGAAGTGAAGCTGCCTTTTAATATACTTGAAGAAAGGGATGAAAGGAAATCTGATCTAGCAATGAAATCAAAACATGACACCATGTGTGTATGGTCGGCCAAAAAATGCGCAAACATTCATCATTAAGTTTTTCATAAAATAGATTATTCCCTGCAAAATAATAATAGGATTATTAGTTATTGCAAGGGACTGCACAGTGGGTTAGTGCATTACATTATAAGTATAAGATTGTATACTAAAATAAATGATCAATCTTTAAAGTACTTGGAAGCTAGGCTACTCTCACGAGAAGTCCATCTTCAATGTTCACGAGCTATTGACCACAATTCTTTATTGTTCTTGTACATCTAACATGAGTACATCTAGAAAAAATTTCATCGCCTCCTACATGAAATGAATCCAATATTACAAAATGCCCCCTAAGAAAGAATGGTTCAAGTGAAATAAACACATGATGAGAGAGAAAAAGAAGAATCTACTTACCAATAATAGGCATTGTGGTCGCATCTGTGGCCATGTTATGTGTTGCTGACATTGCAGGCGACAGTACCTTTGTGGTTCTGATCCTTGTAGCAGGCGACATACTCAACATAGGATCAATAGTAGGTGCTGAAAAATAAGATTGTTAGAGCATAAACAAATATGGACAACCATGGACAAAATTGTTAGAGCTATTAAAAAAAACTGTTCTAGCAAAACACAAGTGGAGGATAGAACATGCGATCTACTTGAACCACCTGAAGTATCTGCATCTGGGGCATGGCCCTTTAATATTTTTGCGTCCTTTATAAAAATAACACATTAATTTGTATTTTAGTTAATGACATAAATAAAAGAGTATACTATAAAAACCATTATTGAACTTTTGTTATAATTAAAAACTACATTAATACTTACTGTATAAGTCCGAACAAGGTGAGCCAACTCATCCTCTCTTATCAGTATTTCAGGAGTCTGAGGTTGAATATCTGCTAATTGAGTTAACTCTCTTGAAATTGCATGAAGGACATTTTACAGTGCAACCACAGGATCAACGTCTGATGAAAAATCAACAATGAATGGATCCTGCTAATCCTGCGGCTCCTCATGGACTACTTGTTCCTTTACCTTTTTCTAATCAACACTCGTTTGTGAGAATAATATTATTAGCACTTTATTTAAAAGCAATCCAAAATAGTAGTAAAGAATAAAACATAACAAAAAATACGCATTAACATTTTTCTTGTATGTGCATTTGTACAACAACAATGAATTTTACCTGTCGAGAAGAAGAAGTCCCATGAGAACCATCATCAAATTGTGTATCGTGTGGTTGTTAATTCATAATATAGCCTTGTATTTCAAGAAAAAATCATTGAGACATGTTAAAACACATGTGTTCTTATTCTAAGTTACGTTGAATAATACATAATTATCAGAATGCTTCAATTAAAAGAAGAGATAGTTTTTTAATTTTTAAACAATTTTAAATGGTGCATAATGCATACCACCTCGTCCATGATAGTGGGTTTTTTTGTGTCTATGCGATTCAAATTGTAATTGATAATCAACTCTTCACCTCCACATATTGATTTGATCGCACATACAAATACGTGATTTCCCTCACGCACCTCAAATATGCAATTGGGTTGCTTCTTAGTTGACGCAGGTTGTGTACTGTTTATAAAACCTGCAATATTCCCTGATTCTTTTGGCCTTCCGTCAACGTATATAGCTACTGTTTTACTTTGTTCACTGACTTTTTGTTGTATATAATTTTTCGCGAGTGCATACCTACACAAAAAAAAAAATTTATCTAACAATCTGCATCCAACTACTGTAATCATAACAAGGTCTGACATACTCCATCAATTCGATAGCTTTGTTGTAAGATAGGCCCAAACCATGTAATGAAGATGGTTCTATGCGATATATCCTCTCTCTAACAAAAAAATCAGTGTTTATTGAAGAAAGTTCATTAGGGACCCATTGTTTCTGTACATGTTTGTACCTAAAGGGCACCTTGGAGTCGCCTTTGCTCTCATCATCATAAAAACACAACCCCTTTGAGCAAGAAAAAATTCCATGTGTTTATTGAATTTATTTATGATCTTTTGACCTCAAGTCGATCTCCTTGATTTAGACATACTAAATGTCTCACTTTCTTCTTCCATTCCTACATTTTCCTCGATCAAGGAAGACAAATCTGACAAATACCTATTCGCTGGTACTTGCACTTCATGAAATGAGAGACAGGTGGCAATGAGAGAGATATTTACAAATGGTAAAAGACAATAATCTCTATGGAGTGTATTGACTTATACCTGACAATCCATGAGACCGTGTGGGATACCTGACAAAAGATAATAGTTATATAATCAGACAAACATAGTTCACTCCATAGTTTTTATTACATCTTGTGAAGGACATTATACATTGTTAAAATTATCTATTTATCCTATAATATTTTGATCTTAGCATTGCATATAACTGAACATCTCAGCATTGTATGAGACACCACTATTGTGGCATGTCATCAAACAGTTCTCGTGTCTTGCCAGTGTTTTTATTACATCTTGTGAAGGACATTATCCATTGTTAAAATTATCTATTTATACTTTCAAACTTAGCTCACTCCGTTGCAGGGAACAAAGAGAATCCCATGTGATTTAACATCATCGATGTGCAAGGAAATAGAAAATTATCATAAGCAAATCTCATAAGATAGTATTTAGATTAAATGCATTGATATACAAAAATACCCTAGAAAATGATAACGAAAGGTAATTTGCTTAATCACGTCACTAATTTATGCATGTCTAAATACTGGTGTCTTTCAAGTGATTTAATTCTTTTCATGCCCACTAGAAATGAGAATAGTCTTAACTAGTGAGGTTGTTTAAGCATATAGAGATTAAATACACTCTTTTATAATGAAATTTCTCTTAACCAAAGATCAAAGATATAAATAGGACATATAAAACAAGGTGAATAAGAGCAGTTATATATTCACGCTAAAACCAAAAATGTCATTAATATGAAACCCTAAGTATAGTAGTGGAATAAGTGCAGATTTTAAACCAAAACAATCGTTAAAACATGCCAAACATGTGGCATAATTGTACATTTCATTCATGTCATTGATATTCTTCTTCATCCATCTCATCATCAAGATCATATTTGTTGACGACATCATCACCACCATCATCGTCATCGTCATCATCATCATCATCATCATCATCATCATCATCATCTTGATCAGTAGCAACATCATCCTCATCTTCTTCTTCATATTCTTCTTCGACTAACTCTCGATCGTGATCACAATCTACATCATCTTTCACTTCTTCCTCTTCCTCGGTATCTTCTTCTTCCATCACATTATACTTTATCGACCTTCCACTTGGATCATGTCTAACAACAAATGACCAACCCGACTTATGTGGAACCTCTGAGTAAAATACCTTCTCAAATTGGCTTGGAAGAACATAGGGCTCTTCCCCAACTAGCTCAAACAACCTTGTATTAATCATTGGAAATCCACTGTCATGTTCAATAACAATTGTATCATTGTCATTTTGATTGAGTCCTAGTTTGTACCATTTTATGACGAAGAGAATTAATTTGAAGGAATTAAATTCACAGTCAAGTATATCAACCAAAATACCATAGTATCGATTTTGCGACTCTTAATGATGTAAGTTGTTTCTAGATGAAATATTGGTCACCTGGAAGACTGCACTTATCCCAAAATCACAAGTTCTCTTTGTGTCATCCAAATTTTTGATGCGAAATTTATAACCATTGCATAACATAGCCTTGTGGTGTTTCACCTATAATAATGTCAAACATGTATAAATTATTGCATCACAAATTGAAAAACATACGGTTGATTAACAAATTTATAAGTACCTAGTGATCTCTTAAACCATATGCTAAATCTATTTCCTTTTGTGTAACATTGGGATCTCGATTACAATGAGCTTGTATAAACAATGAAGAAACTGATTCTCATTTTAATCTATGACCATAATGTTGACATCGTTCAATTCATACCATAATCCAATCTTGATTGTTTGCAATAAACAAATGTATTGCATCCCACTCTTTAGCAAATGTACAAAAGTAAATAGATGACTTACAACAGATTTATTTTGAAGATTAAGAATTAATTAACTACAATAACATCTCATAATTTATTACCTTTCAGTTTCCTAAATCTATCGTTGCCCACCAAGTACTCCCCTTCAAATTTTTTAATGGAGTCGAGATCCCAAATACAATCTATATGGGTCTTTGCTGCAAGATTAGGAAGATATTGAGTAACGTACACCATCATCTGGTATACCATATATCCCTCAACCATAGAACCCTCGAGACGTGCTCTTTTTCATACCAAACCCTTCAAAAATTTCAAGTGTCTCTCAACCATCCACATTGACCTAGTCTGTATAGGTCCACACAATTCAATCTCCTCAACTTGGTGTATAAGGTAGTGTTATTGTGCATTGAAAAAAGTTGAAGGTAAACACTTTCGCATTTCACACATTAGATGACAAATTCTTTTCTTCCAATATTTTATATCTTTTTTATGGATATAAATACAAGACTTTACAATATATTACTTGTTTGATATATTGAACAAATATCACTGCTTACCTCATGTATTTTCCAAGATCAAATATCACTTGCTTGATATTTTTGTCGAAGTTCTCTGGGAGCGATAGGGGTAGCAAATACTGCAACAATTATCAGCTGCTCATTTCATAAAATGAAAATTGAATGCAGTTACACAAATATATTGTAAATATAAAATATTGTGACTTACCTTGATGAAGGTATGTCAATCATGGGTTTTCATCCCTGACCCAAAATCACTTTTCTTTGATATGAGATTGCTTATATTCGCAGCAAATCCTATAGGAAATCAAATTTTTTGTATAACTTCTTTTATGACATTACTTTGTTGCTCTGTTAATAACCAAGGAAGAGCACTTGCATTAATCTGGTCTCCATTGTTATTTGATCCAATGATATTTTTCATTACATGATTGGAATCATGAATGTCACTACAAATTTTGCCAAGTTTTTCTTTGTCACGCCTTCCATCCAATATTTTTCACAGTGTCTCTATTACATTCTTTCCAATATACATAGTATCAAACAAATATACAATTTGTAGCTGTTCATAGTAGGGCAGTCTACTAAACTCTCTGGAATAACATTTTAGTCCCTTTGGAAGCTGGTCAGTGATGTCTTCACGACCTTCAAGATCATCAACTACATAATTAGCCAACAAAACACAATTGAAATATATAATTTTCAAACATCAACCATTAGGTGGAACGATATTACCTCGAATTCTATTATATTCCAACTGTCATAGGTGAGGTGTCATTCTTCGGGGCTTTGATGTTGTCTCTTCTTTCCCATTGAAAAGATGTTTTTCCGCACTTCGATACTTATGATTTCTGGGAGGAAGTGCCTATACTCATCAAACACTTGTTTTCTTAAACTTTTAGAATGATGAGATTTTATCTTTGGACCACACATTAGATATGAAAATTTTCCCTTTGTTTGAAGACCTACAAGATAACGATACAATTGAATTAAATATGTTAATTTGTAGAATTAGAATTATCGCGTACAACTATAATTCACCATAACATACCACATAAATGTGTCAACCCTGGAGCATCATGAATTGTCCACACAAGCATTGCATGGAATTGAAATTGTATTTGTCCAATTGGTCTAGAGATGTCATACATAGTGAAACCATTCCATCACACCAACTCGTCGATAAGAGGCGCAATATATACATTCATATCTTTCACTTGGTATTTACCTAGTTGAATTAACAACATCATCAGATAATTATTGTGGTCATTTCACTCCAAGACTTATACTTACATGTTGAAAATTATAAAATAATAAAATACCTGGAACAATCATTGCCAACATAATGTTCTCCCTCTTTATTGAGATCCATGGAGGAAGGTTATTGTTGATAAGAAAAATAAGCCACACTGAGTAAACAGAGCTCATCTCTCCATACAGATTGACACCGTCTGCTGCCAGAGAAAGCCTGAGATTTTGAGGTTCTTCTTTAAAGTGTGGCCACTTTTTCTCTATGTCCGTAAATGATGAACCATCCGCAGGCATTCGAATAATGTCATCTCGACTCCTGCCACGTGCATGGTAATCCATAAATTGTGTCAAACTATTGCACCTGAATAATCGTTTCAGACGTGGAATAATGGGGATGTAACGAAGAACCTTGTGAGGCACCTTTTTGTCATTTGATCATCTTAATATCTGCTTGTGTGGCATTCAGGGCATTCTATTGCATTTTCGTGTTCTTTATGATAAATAATATGATCTTCAGGACAAACATTTATTGCTTGATACTCCATTCCAATATGTTTCATAGTGGCACATAATTCTCGGTACGAGTGAGGGAGAACATTTGATGGTGGTAACAAAAACTTACCAATCAATCTACAACAAAAAATATAAGTCGTTACTATAAACAATCTTAATGGTACATGTTTCATATTTTATAGACTATAATGACATATATGACAAACCTTAGCATACGTGACATTGCTATGATGGATAAACTATTCATAACCTTCAAATTCACCAACACAATACAGCAGAGAGAAGAGTAGATTGGGAGCCTTCGTAAAGAGTCGTGTTCGCCTTCTGAAGTAGAGGTATATCATGGACGACGTCAATGTCATCCTCATCATAATCATCATCATTATCATCAGCAGCAGCACCAGTACCAAATGTGTCAACGATCAATGCATTCATACTATCATCTTCAAATGTTTTTTCTGGCGCATGATCGTCATCTTCCATGGGATCATGATCTTCAACTCCAATACTCACACCTCCATGTTCCTCTATATTCACACCCCCATGTTCCTCTCACATGTGGTGGTCCATATCACGTACTACACTAGGGAGATCGACCTATATAAACAATGATGATAATCAAACCCCCCTATATGTTTCACTTAACTTATTTTCCTTGTTTGCATTTGACTAACACATCAGATTTTCACCTATGCATTTGTGTAAGGATCATAGCCATCTACCCGAACTGTGGCTTGTTTTATTTGGTGTATGGCAATGTGTTGTTTCAGATCCTTCAATCCATGGACTTGTGTCTACCTTTGTCGATGGAGTTTGGCACTCTTTGAACAGTTTGTCTGTCTTCCTTCCTCTTATGGTAGTTGAGACTTCTCTTGAAGATAGAGGTCTCCTTTTTTCATAAGCTCTTTTGGGACAAGTGGTGGGCTATTACTTTTCTTCCTAAGAGATACTCGACAACCCTTTCTTGCCTACTTTACTAGAGCTAATCTTTTGGGCATGCTCATTGATGGCTAATAAGATCGGTTATTGGTGCTTGGAGTGCCTTTGTTGGTGGTTGCATTATGCTACATGAAGGTTCCTTATGTTGCTTCAATGAAGATTTGATCTTGATGTCGTGGACTCTGGGGTTTGTTCATTTTCTTTATAATTGTGGGAAGTTGAGACCTGTTAGGTTTTGGTTCCTTTGCAAGTGTTGGTTGCAACAAGGTTCTTCCCCCTTCGTTTCGATGGTTGTGGCTCCTATCTTACCTATGGACATTATCCATAAGATTTCTCTAGTTGACTGTAATGAGATGCTCTAGTTCCTTGTGGGGCTCTCTGCTTGTGCATGTCTAGGTTGGAAGGGGTGTCTGCTTGCCCCACCTGCTTTGTGGACTCTTTTTTGGTGGTGGTGGTTTTTTTACCCTTATCACACCTCTATGTGAGTGTGTTGGTGGGTTGTGTGGTTGGGGCTTCTTTGCATCTCGTGGGTGTTATTACCTTATTTGTTACAAATGATATGGAGGATGAGGGAGATCCAAAACTTAGTGGTTGTGGTTTGGTTGTGTGGATTCTAGTTTGGCTTTGTTTGGAAGCCAATATCATCATTTATAGAGTTGGGAATATGTTTCTATTAGGTGTTTAAGGCCTTGTCCTGCTTGGTGAGGTCACTCCTTTGCAGGGGTGGTTTGTGGGGTTAGAATTTATACTTTGCAATTTTGGAGTTGTGTGTGAAGGAATATTGGTGGTCCCTATTTTGGGATCTCGGTTGGGAAACTTCTTTTATGATCTGGAGGCCTATTCGTGTGGGCTTCTTGGATGGAGATGTTATGTGTGGCTCCTTATAGGGGTAGATGTGATGGATCTCAGACTTGAGATGATACCTTGGTGGGATTTGGATTCTAAGTTCTCTCTATGTATTGTGGTTTGGGTTTTTGCCTATTTTTAATGTGTTTGGAAGCAAACTTGCACTTGGCTTCTCACAATTTGTAGTCATTCCTGGTAGAGTAATATCTTGTGAATGTGGTTTTAATGGACTGACATTTATCTCTTTGGATTCCATTCTTGGTTTAAGCCATGATGGAAGTTTCTAACACTTTCAATTTTTTTTTGTCTTTTTGTTTGGACTATCCATCTTAGTTGGTATGGATAGTGGTCTTGTTTTCTTTTGTGGTCAGTCATTTGTTGATAGTTTTCAAGGGCTCATTATGGTCTATGGTTTTAGGTTGAAGATTGTAGCACATTTTGGGGTTATTCTCCTCCCTAATAAGGCAGGGGTGTCTTGTTGGCCATGATATGGGATTGGCACATTTTGTTTGCTTCTTACTTTTTCATGGTTCCTATGGAGGTGGAATTGTCTCTAATGAGGTGGAAGCTTACTTCATGGAAAAGGAGGTTTGTAAATTTATGTGGGCTTCTCCTTTATGTGGGTGTTTGGACATGGGATGGATTCATGATATGCTCTTCTTTCTGTTGGTCTCTTCCTTTTTTCGCCTATAGAAGTGGGCTCCTTTTCTATTAAGATGGAAAGGAGCTTTGCAGATTGGGGTGGACTTTCAACCATAGTGATGTTGTTTTTTGTTATAAGGTGGTTTTGGACACCATTATTGTTACCCATTGTGAAGGCTTGGGGAGCCTTTCAAAATCCTTTTATTAGATTGGCCCAATATATGGGTTGTTGGTCGTGTGTTGTTAATGGCCTTTTTTGGCCTCTATGTTGTAAGTGGTCATTTGTGACCTCTTGTTCTCCTAGTAGTCTTTTTAAGGAAGGCTAGTTACTCTGTTGATAGAGTACCATTTGTGGCATTGATTTGTAATAGCCAACACCTTTGTTAATGTGTTATTGATTTTTTGACACCCTCTAGGTTGTAGTTGTGTAAGAGCTACCCCCCTTATTCGGTTGCTAATTTAATCAAAAACATTCTCATACATTTGGAGAAACACTCAAATTTATTACCATCATTATGAGATATCAAATTTTTAATTATTGTTTAGTTAGTGGAGACTTTTGGGGACATTTCTTTTGAATTCAGTAG
>MU219114.1:64068-81683 GCA_018584345.1 Thuja plicata
GGTAAAGTTTTTGTACTTAATTTATCAAATATAAATTTTCATATTTTATTTTGACTACTGTATACAAAATCTGGAAAAAAAATTTGTCCTATCTCAAATCTATCCTCAAAACTCAAAGGAACATTATAAAAAAAACATAACTTTGAGAGACCATCATCTGTGGTAGACTTGCAAAGCCCTGCGCTGAGCCAGCAGTAGCAAGTTTTGCTGCCTTGACTCGACTCAGTCAAGGCACAATTTTTTACAGAGACCTGCAGAACCTTCTACATTTGTGTGTTCTAAATCAATCAATCTCAGGATCGCCTTGCTCCAAAAAGTGATAACATTATTAAAAATCTTAAAAACTAAAACTTAAAACACTCATCTTCATTTTCAGCATCCATTTGTTTAGCAGCGGCTTCTTTAAACATTCAATAATTATTAATTTGTTTAATTTATGAATGATCTAAAATCCAGTGAATCATCAGCAGTTTCTCCAGTTGAGGTAGGTGTAACACAGCAACCAGTCCATTGACATTCAAAAGTTTGCAGCTTGTTCCAGAATGTTGAGAGAATTTGCAGTTTCGATCCATTTGTCATTGATGTTATTGATTATTCAGAATTGGAAACAATAAAAATCCATTTTATCTTTAAATACAAGTTTTAAATCTGAAGCCAGATCCTGAAATGGACCTGGCGAGTGTCGGTTCCAAACTCTGCTTAAAACCAATTACTAACAAACTTCCAACAAAATGTTTTCTGAATTATTAACTACCTTTCAAGAAAATGTTTTCTGATTTTGTCCGATTGCTGATGAACTTTCACTGTAAATTGAAAAGCCTAATGTTCTAGTTTACCGATTTCATGTATTTTTCTAAAGACTTTATGGCACCTTATTAAAGACTGACTCCAGTGTTCTAAACAGTATCACATCAAAACTATAATTTCAACTACTGCAAACATTTGTGGGCTGGAAAACTTCTTTACTGAACATTCTGTATAGTTGGGTTTTCACTCCTTGCTCTAGTATGATTTCAATTTTAAACATATTGAAGCGATAAATGAGATGACTTTCAGAAGTAACAAAATTTCCCATCTATTGATATCCACCTATTACATCACACTTAATGGCTACAGCGATAGCAATCAGCTCACATGAAAAAATTAACAACTACAATGCCTACCTTGCTTGAAGAGCAACTACAAATAAAACGCAGGGCGGAGAATATATCGGCATAGCTCCTGTTTTGAATGTAGAATGTTCACAGCCATCGCCTGGACAAGGAGGGCTTGCCTTCATTTTGCCGAAGAATATTTTGTTCTGATTTTTGAGTTCTGACCCTCACTTTGCCATCCAAAATTTTGTATTTTCTGAACTCTTTGTGCGACTGGAGGCATTAGAGAGGGCGCTTTCATAAATTGCACACAGTGTTTTAGACTCAGGATGCCCTTTTAATATCTTAACAAACCTTGCCTCTGACATCGACAATAACGTCAATAGGGAGAGGTCATTGATGGATTTCATTTTCTGCCAAACCAGAAACCTGGGCCTCATAGTCTTTTCCAAACTGCGTTTTAATATATTAGGGTGCTTCGCACAATAATTAGCAGAAAGCTCCATGTTATTAACTAGAAAGTTCATCTTTCCCCTAACATTTTCCTTGGACAAACCACAGACTAGAGGGCAAGCTCCAAGTAGTTGCCAGACTTCTTCAGCCGAGAGACCCGCAGAGTTTGAGATTCTAAATCTTGGCCTCTAACGTTTCCACGCGACTTACAGCCACCAGACTCGTTATATATTGGAATATTTTACCCTTTTTGTGGGCAGCAATCTTATGAATGAGACCGACTCGCGCAGGCGTTAGAGACGTGCGTGAGAGAGCACCCGGAAAAAGCCCTAAGAAGCTTACGAGTTCCACCCCAGAAAAACCCCACCCTTGCCAGAAAGCAAGCGATGGCTTTAGGATATTCTCCAAGCTAGAATTGAGAAGTCTTGGATTTTTACACAGGGTTTTAACGAGCACATCGTCGGACTTAAATACATTCTTCAGAAATTCCATCTTGGGAAGAAGGTTGCTCTCGAAGCTCAGAGACAACAAGCCGGGATTGTTGGTCACAAGTTTGGCCAGATATCGGTCCACAGAACCGAAATCTTCCAGTACTTTGAGTTTAGATTCCACTGTTGTTTCTGTAATTTCGATAAGGTTGGGCCTTATCTTCACCATTTTGACAATCTGGACATCAGGGAAGCCACGCTTCTCGAACAAATGAATAACCTTCTCTACGTTGTGGAGGATTCGAAGCTTCTGCAGTTGAGGTCTCGCTTTGAACATCCGAGTGATGTCGGCCTCAGACTTGTTAAGTTTGGAGGAGGCAAATTGTGAAAAGAGGCTCTGCGTGGGAGCTTCAGTTGAGAAAACATTACGAAAATGAAAACGGAATGGATGAATTTGAAAAAGTTTGCAGGATAAAAAGGAGTTCATGGAACAAAAAACAGTTTGCGGCTTGACAGCGGAAACAGCGGCAACAACAACAAAGTTAGGCTGGGGTCTCATGGAGGGGGCTTCCTTAAAAATAGAGGCCTAAAAAGTAGGGGCTCCTATTTTGGAGGAAAAGATTCCAAATAAACCTTTAGCCACCAAAAAAAATTCTCATGGGACCTCTCTTTCCTACAAAATAGAGCCCAAGCCCCCCTCATAGGACCCTTGCCTTAGGGTTTTCCCCACTACTAAATGTGTCTTCAAATTTATCAGTTCCTGTCTATGACAGATATTTATGCATTCATTATATGCAAAGTGGTATTTTTATTAGGCAAGAATTTTTTAAATTTGTATATCTAAACAAATTCTAAAAATATATTTGTTTGTCTTTCTATTGATTGAGTGTGGCACAGCAATTACAAAAATAAAAAATAAAAAATTTATTCACTTTTATTACATATAAATTAATAATGTTTCCAACTTTTATATAGACATGTACATTTTTAAAGTGTCATTATTGTGAGAAAGAACACATTCGAATGGTTGTGATAGTACTTGTAGATTTAATACTCATATTTGTTGATTTCATATCTACATTTGTTGATTTAGTGTCCAGTTTTTTTTTTGACAGCATTGCACCAATAGTTGTGACTTTAAAGTTGTTATTGCTATGAAGACTACCCATAATTGAATGAAATGTACGGTTAGTTGAAAAAGATAACCAATCATGTGATGTCACATAAGTTGCATCGGTCTCACTTTTGTTTTGGGTTGTTTTAGACACCTTGGCAAAAAACATGCTGGTGTTGAGTGTGGAACGACAATCACAAAAAAAAAATTATCCACTTTCATTACATATAAATTAATAATGTTTCCAACTTTTATATAGACATGTACATTTTTAAAGTGTTATTGATTATGGGAAAGAATTGTGGGAAAGAACACGTTCTCATGGTTTTGATAGTACTTGTAGATTTAATAGTCATATTTGTTGATTTAATGTCCAAATTTTTTTTGACAACATTGCACCAATAGTTGTGACTTTAAAGTTGTTATTGCTATGATGACTACCCATAATTGAATGAAATGTACGGTTACTTGAAAAAGATAACCAATCATGTGATGTCACATAAGTTGCATTGGTCTCACTTTTGTTTTGGGTTGTTTTAGACTCCTTGGCAAAAAGCATGCTGGTGTGACATCATATTTGATGATGTGGCCTTGAAACCTTAGTTATAAGCAGTGGACTTGCCAAGTAAGGTGATGTAAAAAATTGAGGATGACCCCGCAGCGTGACGATTTGTCACGAAATTTGTTGTTGGAAGGTCGAGTGTTCGACCCCCCCTCCATCACCCCTATGTTCCAAATGTTGCAGGTTTAACCGTTGTTGAAGGCGGTCACAGGCGCACGTACCAAGGCACGCACAAGCAGATTCAACGTGGTGGGACTGCCAATATTGAACGATCATTGGTTGGTGTGTTGTTCATGGAGGACGGTGGCGGGACCCTGCTGGGAGACATAAGGTGTACACGCTGAGTGATAAGGGAGGATTTGACGGGGACTTTGCAGCTGGGAGATATAAGGTGGTCCACCGTGGGAGTCATAAGGATGATTGTCAGCGTTTGGAGAGATAAGGGGTTGGCGTCGACAGCGTGGGTGGTGTTCGCGTAGGGAGATATAAGGGGATGCGTTACCACCTCTCAAGGGAGACATAAGGTGCTTGGCTTGGACAGAGAGAAGGTGCTCAGCTTCGAGGGAGAGATTAGGCGGTTCAATTAAGAATGTTAGATCTAGGAGGTGTTAATACCTCAGCAGCCTCACAAAAAAACACTACGGGGATGGGATCCCCTAAAATGTGATCCCACTGGTTCAAAGCTCCAGTCAAAAGCGGTTACCGATCAAAAAAAAAAGGTGATGTAAAAAATTGGGAGTGAGTTGAAATTTCCACCAAGGATTTTGAGAAGCACGAACTTAGGGTGCTCAACTACTAGGTCCTCTCCCCTATTAATTATATTGACAACTTTCATTATTTCTCGCTTCCAAATTTTGTGTCAAGCTGCACTTTTAGGTGCGAAAGAAGATTTTGGGTTTTAGGTGTCTAAAAAGTTGGAGGTGAATAGTCTCTTGCATTTTGTATTTTAGTTTTTCTTTCTTTGACACTATTTTGTTGTTGTTAAGTTTTAACTAGAAATTTGGCTCAAGTTTCAATGTGCTTTGTGTTCGTTGTGAATCTTTAAAAAAATAGAAGAAAAAAAGGTAAAAAGGAAAAAACCTAAACGTATGGCTTCTCTTGGCTTTCTTCTGGTACTTGGAGTAACAACATGAAAATCCCCCATGTTTCAATAGGGAGGCTTGTCTGGTTTAGCAAAATTATTTGAGATATTTTGAATTTTTTCTATTTTGGCATTAAATTTATGTAAATTCCTATTTTATCATGCTCTTGCTTGAGCAACAAGATTCATTGAATCTATTAGATTATAAAACTTGCTAGTTACTTTTGACAAATTTCAAGAGTTTTTCCTAGTTGTTTGTTTATTTTTATATTTGTCTACAAATTAGGATTACTTGAAAGTTGATAATGGCTTTGTGTTCATAACGAATAATTTAAAAATGGAAAAAAGGGTGTAAAAAAAACCTAAATGTATGGCTTCTCCTAGCTTTCTATTTGCATTTGAGTAATAGCTAGTAAAATTTTGGATGTTTTGGATAGGGAGGATTGTCTGGTTTTGCATAATTATTTGGGAAATTTTGAATTTCATATTTTGGCATTATTTTATGTGAATTCATATATCATCATGCTCTTGCTTGGGCGGCAAGGCTTGATAAATATATTAGAATAACTATTTACTTTTGACAAATTTCAAGGGTTTTTTCTGAATGACAAAGTCTGAGACCTTGACATAAAACCCTTGTTTTGGACAAAGTTCCTTATGGTCCAAATCGATAGGAACTATGTCAATTACCTGCATAGTGCTAAGTGATGCTCGCTTGTGACTTCAAAGTTTGCATGTTCATGTTCTACAGAAGCTTCAAAAGAATTCATGGAACTAATATTGCTATAACTAAACCAGTAAATAAAATCTAAAAAGGTTGCAAAGGTTCACTAGAATGTACAACAAGGCTCTATATGTAGTTATCTCCTTCATATAATGGTTGCAAAGGCTCAAAAGTTCAAAGCTTAGACTATGCCAAGTTTCTACAAAAACTAAGCTTCACTACTTTAATGAAGTTGCCAAATGAGTTAAACCCTAAAATTTGCCAAATATCCATGAGCAAAATATGTTAGAATAACTGAGAAGGGGGTGAATCAGTGGCCTCAAAATAATTCCAATAATTCCAACCAAAACTTATATATCAGATTTATAATACCTTCAATTATCTTCATTCCTACAAGATGCATGCCTTATGTAATTCTTATCAAATATATATTGCTCAGTGAATGTATTGTTTATCCTTTTCTTAAGGTTTACCGAGTAGCAGCAATTAAACTCGGTGCTTACTGACCAATCCTGTTTTAGCAATGTGTAAAGCAAAACATCAAAGCAATGAACCATATACACATTTGACAATGGATTTTTAATGTGGAAGCCTTGTTAAGGGAAAAAGCACTTGGGACCGGTAACCCAAAATTTTCACTCTTCTCAAGTGAGCTCGGTGAAGAACCAACCCTGTTAAAGGTTACAAACACATTGTTAAGTGCAACCTTGTTAGAGGATTTAAAACTAACAGTTTATCATTTGACCTAGCATTCGCTATGTTGTCAACATGAAAACCTTTTGATACTCTTGAGTATCTCAATACAATAAGGATAGTTAAATCTCACTCGGTTAAGAGATTTTCTGAATCAATGGTTAAACCGAAATAGTAAATTTGATATGTTCAATAATACAACTTTAACTTGTGGATTTTCAGATCTATTGTAAGTCCATAATACCTCTTCTGATCAATGTTCTCTTCAATTCCTTTTCTCCCCTTCTTTCTTCTTTGTGCTCGGTGAATGCTCTTGCCTCTGTTGCTCGATGTCTACAGAATTCTTTGGCTCTGTTCCTCGGCCTATATGATCAGATCTGCATGAAGACTTCTATCTTCACCAGAATTATACTCGGCATTCCTCTTTTCATAATAAATTACTTGTCTCTTTATATAGACATGATTTCACCATTCAATCTCATTATCTTTCTTGTTCTTGATGTAGATTGCTTCTTGATCCACAAATCTCGACATGCATTGCTTTAATCTTTAAAGCTTTTATTTAGTTTTATTCCATAGATTTATCCTTTGACAGCTGTGAATAAACCTAGCTTTAAATCTTTAGTTAAAGTGGTCAATGGAAATAAAGCATTCAATCAGTTAACTCTAAATATAGCTCCTGTCAGCTAAGTGTTTTGTCATTTTCTCACTCCAATTGATTTCGGTCATCAACTCTTAGTTTTCTCGGTCATTAATTCCAGTTGTCCTCGAGAATCAACTTCAATTATGCTCGGTGTTGTGGTGCTCAGTATACACTGTGACTTCTCGGGGATCTTTGTCTGTCGGTGTGCACTGAAGACATTATATTTTGCCATTATTATATACAAGGAAAAACATGATCTACACCATCGGTTTACACTACACCGACAAACAGGGCACAGCACTACTCGACGCCAAGGTTACCCGATATTGCCAAGTACAAAGCATCCCGACAAACACTATTCAATGTTACCCGATGACAAAAAGTACATAGGAACCCAATGAGTAACCAACAGTGCAACCCAACGAAACCATAAAAGAGTGGAACTCGATAGATGAAGGGAACTTGAAAATCAGTTCAATAAAGGAACACCGATAGACTTTCAGTTCAACCCGACGATCAAGAACCGACAGTCAGTTACATCCCGCAAAAAGTGGATCTGACTTTCCACGTCAAATAAATCACTAAAATTTTATATTTAGCTTCTTGATTTGTTTTAAATCCATTATGTGCGGAGAAAGCAATGTAATTATTATTATTTTTATCAATATAACTGATTTAAAACATGAAAACTAAAAGATTAAGGTCAAGTTGTATACCTTGGATCTAGAGTTAACATTGTAATGCGTGATTCTAGAATAGGTCAAATACTTTCCTGTATGATTAGATCTACATGAATAATTCTATCTTCACCAAAATATATTCGGCATTCCTCTCTCTTCATAATGAATTCCTTTTCTCTTTATATAGACATGATTAGCCACTCAATCTCCTTGTTTTTGTCGTAGATCACTTCTTGATCTGTAAATCTCACCATGCTTTGCTTTATCCCATAAAGATTTGCTTTAGTTTTATTCCACAAATCTCTCCATGATAGTTATGAATAAAACACGCTTTAAATCTCTTCCATGCTTTAGTTTAACTGATTGTTGAAAATAAAGCAATCAATCAGTCAATCTCTAAATATAGCTCTGTCAACTAAGTAGTTTTGTCATTCTTTAACTTCAGTTATGATCAGTCATCAACTCCAGTTAGCTTGGTCATTGACTCCAGTTATGCTCGGTAAATAGCTCTTGCTCAATAACACTTTCTTGGTTACTGAGGTGCTCGGTATACACTGTGAACTACTCAGTGTATAATGTTTGTCAATGTTCACTATCCGTTGGTGTTTACTGTTACTCGGTGTATACATAACTTTTATGTTTTATCGACCACATAAACTTTGTCTCTTCGGTTCTTCAAGTTTATGACAATATGTTTATGGACAATCAAATCATATCAATTTGACATCAATGAAAATACAATACATTAACTAATTTAATGTCTTGCATTCACTTTTGCAGCTCAGTGATCATCAACTTATCATCTTCAAACATTCAATCAGTTATAGTTCATCAATCTCTCCCTTTGGCATTAATGGAAACACAATATGAAATATGCCATATCATACCAAACTTAGTGTTCTATAACCAATTCAAATATCTAAATCTCGATAAGCTCTTATAGCTTATATTTGATTCTGTTGTGTGCTCTCCCTTTCTTCATTCCCTTCACTGGATAGGTGTAGCAGTTCTGTGTTCTGCTTTTGTCTCTCCCTTTCTTGTAAAATCTCTTCTCCCTTTTCTAGATAGATATTAAATTCTAACTCTTTCCAATTATATCTCTTTGATGGATGGTCTTCAGTATTCTTGAGATATCTCTAAATTATTTTAACAACAGTCATGTGTGACTCCTTAGGATTAGCAGAGAATCTTGCAACTATATCAACTGCATATGCTATATCAAGTATAGTTTGTACAACATACATTAGTTTACCAATCATAGATCTCTATAAGGTTTGATTTACCTTAGTTGTCTTGTCTTCCTTTGTCAATTTGTATCTGGTTTCCATAGGTGTTCCAACAGGTTTACAGTCCTCCATCTTGAATATCTTCAGAATTTCTTTGATGTATTTGGATTGTGTGATGTAGATGCCTTCATCCTATTGTAGAATCTGTAGACCAATAAAAAATGATCTTTCTAAACATTGACATCTCAAATTCTTTTCTCATTTCATCATTAAATGTCTAGCATAGAATATCATTGCCTCCAAATATGATATCATCAACAAATATCTCAACAATCAAAACTTTATCATCAGTATCTCCTTTCAAATATAAATTACTGTTGTCACTGGTTCTAACAAATCCAATACTAATGAGATAAGAGTGAATTCTTTCATACCATTCTCTCGGTTCTTGTTTTAATCCATACAAGGATTTGTGTAGTCTACAAACCATGTTCCTCTTGTTAGGATCAACGAACCCTTCAGGTTGTTCAATGTATACCTCCTCTTCTAGTATTCCATTCAGAATTAAATGAAAATTTAACATCCATTTGGTATACTTTGAATCCTTTAAAATCAGCATAAGCAAGTAGAATTCTTAATCCTTCTAGTCTATCAATGGGTGCAAAGGTTTCTCCATAGTTAATACCTTCTTCTTATGCACACCAGTCTTGCTTTGTTTCTTGTGACTTCTTCATTATCATTGAGTTTGTTTCTATATATCCAATTGGTGCCAATGACATTTTTGTCACTCGGTCTAGATACTAATGTCATGTTTTATTCTTCTCAATCTGTTCAATCTCTTCACTCGTTGCACTAACCCATTCTTGATTCTCAAGTGCAATATTAATAGATTTAGGCTCAAAATCACAAATCAAACATCTAGCGTTAAGTGACTTACTTCTTGTTCTCATTCCTGCTCTTTTGTCTCCAATGATCTAGTCCTATGGATGGTGTCTTTAGACATATTTAGGAAGTACAGGTTCATATCTATGATCTTCATTTTAACCTTAATTTTATTCTCCATCGTTCGATTCAACATTGTGAGCAGTTTCATGATTCTCAGTGTGTGCAACATGTTGCTCGGTTGCATTGTTCTGTCACTTGGTAGCATTACACTGTTGCTCAAGAAAAGAGTCAGGTTCTTCAATGTAGAGAAATCTGTTGTAATCTTCAGGGTCTTTTCTGCTTTCTTTGTCATTTTTCTCAGCAAATTCATCCACTTTAACATTTGCACTCTCAATGATTTTGTTAGAAGATTTGTTCAGACATTTATAAGATTTTATTTTAGTAGAATATCCTAGAAATATTCCTTCATCACTTTTAGAGTCAAGTTTCCCATTTCTATCATCTTTTAGTATATAACATTGACTTTCAAAAATTCTAAAGTAACTCACATTTGGTGTGTATCCATACAATAGCTCATAAGGTGGCTTATTTGTGTCTTTCTTCAATTGAAATCAGTTTAGTGTATAGATAACAGTACTTACAACTTCTCTGCATAATGTTTGTGTGATGTCATTTTCAATCATTAGTGTTCTGACACAATCAAAAATTGATCTATTCCCCCTTAAGCAATCCCATTTTGTTGTGGTGTCCTTGGTGCATAAACTTGTCTTGTAATTCCATGATCATTACAAAATTTAGTGAATTCATTAGAAATAAATTCTCCTCCTCTATCCGATCTTAAACATTTCAGTTCCTTACCACTTTGTTTTTCAACTTTAGCTTTATACCATTTGAACATCTTAAAAACTTCAGATTTCTCTTTTAAGAACATGACAGTCATCATCCTAAAATAGTCATCAAAAAATAGAATGAAGTATCTATCATCATAATAGATATTTTTTCTCATTGGTCCACATAAGTCAGTATAGACTAACTCCAGAATAGCATTAGATGTGTAGGTTTTTCTCTTGAAACTAGACTTTGTCATTTTTCCTTTTAGACAATTCTTGCATATAACATGGTCGGGCTTTGAAATACTCGGTAAGCCTCTTTTAATTTCTTTTTTATCTTAACCATGTTGTCAAAATTCACATGACATAATATTTTATGCCACAACCAAACATCTTCATTTCTAGCCAATAAACAAGTGGTCTCAATATTATCAAGATAGAATAAGTTACCTTTTGTTTGTTCACCAATACCGAACAAATTTCCTTTTCCATTATAGATCATTGCATTTTTGTTCTCAAATGCAACTCGGTGTCATGTGTTGTTCAGATGTGAAACAATCAACATATTATAGTTAAGTCCTTTCACCCAATATGCATTTTCACATCTGATCATTTTATTCAACATGATGGTACCTTTTTCCTTCAACTGGGCAAGGTGAGTCATTACCCATCCTAATTGATCCACCATTATAATATTCAAAAGTTTCAAACTTTTCTTTATCTCCAGTCATATGATGAGTATAGCCACTATCAATAATCCAGACATCATTTTTTCTAACTTTGGATATGAGTGCAGTTTCAACATACCTTTATTCTTCGTTTGAATCATCCTTCATAGCAACAAATACTACCTCAATATCTTCATCAGAATTGTTGTCAGTATTTTCATCTTTGTTCTCAACCAGGTAACAAGATTTCTTTCCCTTTTCCTTGTAATCTTGGTTATCTCTTCTATCAGAGTGTCAATTTCTTCTGTAGTTTTGGTCATCACTTCTATAATAATTCTTTTCATAAGATCTGTCATTGTTTCTTTCATCCTTTCTCTTGTTAGGGCATCTAGCAGCAAAATTTCCAATTTCTTTGCAATTAAAACAGACCAATGGTAATTTACCTTTATATCTTCCTTCACCTCTATGTAATCTCCTAGCCATTAGTGCTTCAAGTTAATCAAGTTCTTGTTCATCACTATCACTGTCAGTATCATTTATCATAGTGTGTTTTTTACTAGATTTGCTTATTTTCAGAGAAGATTTGAATGCAGATTAATAGTAGGTAAGACATTGTTGTCATAGTTGTTCATCTCAAATGAAATAAGTCTACCAATCAAACTATCAAGAGTAACATTGTTATTTTCTATTGCTCTCATTTCTTGAATTACAAATACTCTAATTTCATAAACAGGCAGTAAGTTTCTCAAAATTTTACTTACAACTATTTCTTCCTCAAGTACTCCTCCTACTCCACGGATAGCATTTAAAAATTCTTTGATTTTGCTACTGTATTGAGTCATGTTCTCTCCTTTTTTCATTCTTAGGTCATCAAACTTTCATCTTAAGCTTTCAGCTTTAGCTCTCAACACATTGGTGTCTCCTCCATGTACTACCTTGAATGTTTCCAATATTTTCTTTGCAAAGGTGTATGATTTCACATCTTCAAATTCAGCATCAGATAGTGAAGAAGCAAGTTCTATTATGATAGAATTGTGTTCATATTTCTCTCTCAATTGATCAACAATTGTAAGTCCAGTAGGCACAACATATTCAATATCCAAATGTTGTGTGACATCATTTCCAATACCAGATAGATGAAGTCTTATACTACTTTTCCATGATGCAAAGTCATCCTTGTTCAACTTAGACACATCCATTTTACTCATCTTGTGATCTTTATCTTAAGTTTTTAAAATTTTCTTCCAAGCACCAAAGCTCTTATACCAATTTTTAGAATAACTGAGGGAGGGGGGGTGAATCAGTGGCCTTGAAAAATAATTCCAAAAATCCAACCAAAAATTAAATCTCAAATATAATATCCTCTAGTTATCTTTCAGTCCATCAAGATGTATGCCATAAATAACTTTAACAAATATAAACTGCTTGGTGAGATATATTGTTTATCTTTTCTAGACTTTACCAAGTAGAAGCAATTAAACTTAGTGTTAACCGACCAATCCAGTTTCAATAAGTGGAAAGAAAAATATCAGTGTAATAAAACATATATACATTTGACACATATTTTAAAGTGGAAACCCTACTAAGGGAAAAACCACTTGGGACCGGTAACCCAAAATTTTCAGTCTTCTAAAGTGAGCTCGGTGAAGAGCTAACCCTGTTAAAGGCTACAATACACACTATTAAGTGTGACCTTATTAGAGGATTTAAAACTAACAGTTTGTCTTTTGACCTAGCATTCACTATGTTGTCAACAACAAAACCTTTTGATACTCTTGAGTATCTCAATACAATAAGAATGGTTAAATCTCACCCGGTTAAGAGATTTTATGAATCAATGACTAAAATGATATAGTAAATGATCTGTTCAAAATACAAATTTAACTTATAGATATTAAGATCTATTGTTAGTCCAATAATACCTCTTTGATCAATGTTCAGTTCAATTCCTTTGCTTTCATTCTTTCTTCCTTTTGCTTGGTGAATGCTTTGTCCTTTGTTGCTCGGTGTCTGCAGAATTCCTTGGCTCTATTCTTCAACTTGTATGATCAGATATACATGAAGAATTCTATCTTCACCAGAATATATTCAGCATTCCTCTCTCTTCATAATGAATTCCTTGTCTCTTTATATAGACATGATTACCCGCTCAATCTCCTTTTTTTTTCATAGATCACTTCTTGATCTGTAAATCTCATCATGCTTTGCTTTATCCTATAAATATTTTCTTTAGTTTTATTCCGAAAATCTCTCCATGATAGCTGTGAATAAAACACGCTTTAAATATCTTCCATGCTTTAGTTTAACTGATTGTTGAAAATAAAGCAATCAATCAATCAATCTCTAAATATAGCTCTATCAGCTAAGTAGTTTTGTCGTTCTTTAATTTCAGTTCTGATCAGTTATTAAATCTAGTTAGCTCATTCATTGACTCCATTTATGCTCGGTAAATATCTCTTGCTCAGTAGCACTTGCTCGGTTACTGCGGTTTCTCAGTATACACTGTGAACTGCTCGGTGTACACTGTCCGTCAGTGTTCATTGTCTATCGGTGTTCACTGTCACTCGGTGTATATAGAACTTTTATGTTTTACCGACCACATAAACTTTGTCTCTTCAGTTCTTCAAGTTTATGAAAATATGTGTATGACCAATCAAATCATATCAAGTTGACATCAATGATAATGCAATACATTAATTGATTTAATGTCTTGCATTCACTTTTGCAGCTCAGTGATCATCAACTTATCATCTTCAAATATTAAATCAGTTATAGTTCATCATTATTTACCGACCACATAAAATTTGTTTGTTTCAGTTATCCAATTCATAACAAATATTTTCCACCATAATGATACTAAAATAAGTTGACATCAATGACAATAAATTAACTGATAATGTTTATCATCACATCTGTAACTCGGTTGATTATCAACAAATAACTTCAAACATAAAATCAGTTGTAGTTCATCAATCTCTCCCTTTGGCATTGATGGAAATACAATATGAAATATGCAATATAAAATGCTATACAACAAATATCAAACTTCTATCCTACAACTACAACAATTTTGTAGCTCTCCCTAGCTTGAATATATAAATTGTGTCAGCATAAACAAAAACTCACCATGCAGACTCTCTCTGCAGTTTTGACTTTTCTATTCTTGAATCTCTCTATAGATTAGATATGTCTCTCCCTTTCTCTTTTCTCCCTTTATTGGATAGATATTCCATCGTAGCTTCTCTCCCTTTGGATATTTCATTGAATCTCTCTCCCTTTGACAACAATGCCAAAAAGAAATATATAGCTCTTCAGTAGCCAAATAAAATGTCTCTAATGTTCAGTGAAGTAGGTACCTTTCAGTGTACTGATATGACTTCTTGGGATTAATGGGAAGTAGTACTGAGAGGGGAGGGTTGAATTAGTACCTCTAAAACTTTTTACACTTTTCACCTTACTTCATTAGCAATCAATCAATATTGTATTACCGACCAAATCTGATGTTCTTTCTTATGCATGTAATATTAATTCATAAACTTAAGTGTATGTAACATTCATATACACATTCATGAAAGTAATAGACACATAACACAAGATATGATATCGCAGAAAACTCTTGTTAGGAAGTAAAAACTACGGTGGGGATGGCACCCACAAAACTTCACTATCTGCAGATTGGAAGTGAGTTAGTTAAGGCATACAATTTCACCACTTATGATGATCTACCCTATTAGGAGTATTAATGTGGAGACCTTTTAGGATCTACTTTGTTAAGATCTTTAGCAACACTGATGTAGTGTGCACTCGGTTAAGAGATTTACAATAGGATTGTTAAATCCACCTTCCTTGAAAGGATTTCTTAAGTGTACTACACTTGTTAGAATGTGTACAATATGTATGACCTATCTGTATGCAAAATATAATTGCTGATAATAGATCCATTAAAGCTTATAGAGTATGAATATCACCTATAGTAATTGATTAATACATTTTCCTGCTTGTCGGTAGCCTTGGTTCTTGTTCTTGAAAATTGATTTGATCTTTGTCTATGCTTCTACATGAATTCTCTTGTCTGAACCTTAGATTCTCTTAGAGGCTACAATCATCATCGAACAACATGTTCAAAATTGATTGAGCATCTATTTATACAAGTTCTTTGACCTATTCTTGAATCACACATTGCAATGTTAACTGTAGATCTAAGGTATAAAACTTGACCTTGATCCTTTAGTTTGCATGTTTTAAATCAGTTAAGTTGATAAAAACAATAATAATTACAATGCTTTTCCCTCAAGTAATGGATTTAAAAACAAATCAAGAAGCTAAATATAAAACTTCAGTGATTTATCTGACGTGGAAGTTAGATCCACTTTTTTTGGGATGTAACTAACTCTCGGTATCTGATTGTCGGTGTAAACTAAAAGTCTCTCATTGTTCCTTCTTTGAAATGTTTGTTGGGTTCCCTTGATCTGTCGGGTTCCACTCTTGACTATTTTGTCGGGTTGCACTGTTGGTTACTCATCGGGTTCCTTTGTCTTTTCTATCATCGGTTAACACTAAATAGTGTTGCGTCGAGATGCTTTGTACTTAGCAATATCGATAACCTTGGCATTGGGTAGTGTTGTGCCCTGTCTTTCAGTGTAGTATTAACCGATAATGTTTATCATGTTTTTCCTTGCATATACTAATGGAAAAATATAACGTCTTCAATCTCCCCCTTTGACATTAGTATCAAAAACTGCTATGTGCAAAATACTAAAGTGTTTAGTGTGTACACCGTGTATATATCCTTGTCATTATATGACTCCCCCTAACTGTATGCATCAATATAGTATAAGTATATGTACATGTATACTTTCCTTTGTAATATACATTCCCCTTTTTGTTTTCTCCTTAATCTTTCCTCTTTTTAATGATATAAGATTACTTACTATACATATCATTTCCCCCTTTTTTGATAATCATGACAAAAATGTACAACTTATAAGATGTCAAAAATGTGACAGAAGTGTGCAACTTATAGAGTGTCAAGTATGCGGGAGTGACTGTTCTTGATATCTTCCATCATTTTCTCCCATTTCTCTTTGAGGATTTCCAGTGCCATGTGCTCTAGTGCAATCCTTGCATGCATATCATAAATGTTGTCTAGGATAGACATTTATAGGGTGGCAATAGGTGTTCTTGCATGTGTCATATGGTGTTGCAGTAATGTGAGAGTTGGTAAAAGTTGAACTTGAAGCTCATTCACCTCATCTATGAACTTTGTTTCTACAATCTGAATATCCTGTCTTAGCTTCCTAGCTTGCTTGAGCTGGTCATGGTGCAATTTGATTGCATCTTCAGTGTTTGTGAGACCTTGTGCACTAGTTTGAAGATCAAAATCAATTTGTGCTATATTTTCGGTATACTCCTTGGTGAGTTGATCCAACATGCACAATTTTTGAATTAAGGCTATAGCTTCTGAAATTATAGGGTCCAATGTGCTTACTAGTTTAGATAGCTTCACCTTGTTCAGTGCCACTTCTTGGATTATTTTCTCTGCTAACTTGAATTCAAATTTCTTCTCAAGTCTTGCTTCCATAGCCTTTTTAGCATCTATATTCTGAGATGTGATAGTGTCGGTGAGAACCACTAATTGATCAAGTATGGGAGTTGTTTGATCAAAATTTGTATTAGGTACAATTTGCTAGAGGATTCCTTTTGCAACATCGAGTACCTTTGATTCTTTTGTGGCCTTTCTCAGATTATCTTGGATAACTTTCCTTTCACCAAGTCTAGCATACTTTGTTAACTCAGTAGGATCCAATGTTCTAGGATCACATACTGGAATCTCAATTATTTCATCCATAGAGACTAGATTTTTGATCTTGCTCTTCTGTTTCTTCCTTGAGACTTGTGTAGAAGAAGATCTATGAACTACCATTGCTATTTCATTTTTTTTCTCTAGGGTGCTCGGTGAAGGCTTTATAGATGAAACTTCTTGTGCCTTCTGCTCAGTTCTCACCTGTAAGTTAGGTGAAGACATCTCTTCATCAACCTTGGGTGTATCAGCAGATTTCTCTTCTATTTTCTTTTGTGGATCATCTATCTTTTCTTCTTCACTCTTCTCCTACTTTTCCTCTTCTAATTTTTTTTCTCCTTCTTGATTTTGACACTAATAGATTTGACCCTAAATTGCGACCAAACTTTTCGACCAACTTGCAAAATTGTTTTGTTTGGTCGCAATATAAAAGTTAACTTTTCTTTTTTTTACTTTTATGCCCGTGTTGGTCAAAATTTCGACCAACACGTGCATAAAGGTAAAAAAAAAGAAAATGTAACTTCATTTTACACTTCAATTACCGCCACTTGCAGAGCGAAACACGTCGAGGACCAAGGAGCGCAAAGGGACTTTTCCTTTCATTCAACTTTCCTCTCTGAAACAAGATTCTTGGTTGCTTTCATGTGCCCTGCAATCCATCCTTCGCTCGCATCAGAAAGGTACTCTTCATGTTTTTTTTTTAGGGTTTTGTACTTATTACGCCGTAGGCATTT
>MU219121.1:8127-23768 GCA_018584345.1 Thuja plicata
CTGTGGATTGTTACCAAACACCAATTTGGTCCAATTGTATCCCATGCAGGTATTTTCTCTGATTGGAAACTATAGTGAGGACTAAATCAATCTGCCTTGACATCTTGAAACTATATTGGATGAACCAAAATGGGGATAGTGATGAAAATATGCGAAAAGAAAAAATAGTATTGTCACAAAATAATGCTTAATACCTTCTGATATTGCAATTTTAAAGTCTAAACTAACATTTTGGAGTTGTGGCAACTGGCAACAATGCGAATGAATTCCTCGATTTAAGTTGCGAATTGCAAGCCTTTGTTTTAATTTCCTTAACTGTTTTATTTGTTTGGTTGGACTACCATTCTAGAAATAAGATTTCACGGCATCGATTCTTACAGGTAGCAGACAGTCCTTTACAGCCCACCATGGAGAATGGTTTGAAGCGGATACCCGCTCGAGGATAATCATTTTTGATATGTCAGTTCATAATTTGAGCCATCGTACCAGATCTTCTGCTTCAATTCTATCTTGTAGCATACGAGTTCCAGGCCGCCCTATCTATGAACATGAAGGTCTTGTATCCTGGCCTGAGAAACCGCATGTGTCAAGGAAGCCTGAACAGAATGCAGTTACAAGATATCCTTCCGATCCTGGATATAGACGACTGTCTGAAAAGGCAATGGAGCTGGGTAAGTTTGGTAGCATGGTAAGTCTCATGACTTGAATTTTAAATGACAAAATAGGAATTGAGATTTACAACAAGTTTAAAGAGCAGGAACATTAATTTTCTATGAGTTGGTGAATCTTTAATCAAATATGGCATAAATATTTTGTAATATAATTATAATTGGGAAACAAAATGGGAATTACTGTGGCTAAGTCGAAATTTTGACGAATATGGTAAAAACTATACTACTATTCGTGGAAAGCTTGGCTAATGTTTTAGGGAAATTTTATCAACATAATATTTGAATGAATTATAGAGAATTATCAAAATTCATAAGGAGAAGCCTGTTTACTGTGACAAAAAAGTGTTCAGTGATAAACCACATCAAGTGGTTTCCTAGTTTTTAATTTTTTTACTAAATAAAGCTTCTTTACTTGGATAGGTAACTGGGAAGAAGTACAGTGGGGGAGGAGGAAGGTTTCTGAGGGTGCCATGGAGCACAGCACTACGAAGCAGCAAGTCATACCCATCGGTTAAATCCCAAATCAGAAAGTTTTTTTCTTCGACAGCACTCCTCTCTGTTCAGTCACAACATGGACCTGCAATGGGAAGAAAGTTTAAAAGTGAAGGTTGTATCAGTAGCGCTAGTGCTGGCCCCTCAAATATACCACCTCGGTTGGGAGTTGTTACAAGGAGGCCAGCAGATGATTCAAGTGAAGCGTCAGATGCAGAAGATGAATACATTGTGCGAATCGACTCACCAAGTAACCTTTTCCATAATCAGGTCTCCCGTTAGATTATTTTGTACAATATATGCGACTTAATTCCTCTTATAGTGGCTTGGAAATGGAGACTTGACCTTCACCAGCCCAAAAAGAACTAAGCTTTCATGTTATATTGAATAAAAGTAACGACTTTTAAGCATAATATGGAGATGGTGTCAAGCAACATATGAACCGTAAGCCTCACTAGCTCAAGTTAAAATTCGATAAATCTTGTCCTTGTATTTGTTAGTTGGGAACCTGCAAGCATAATATACAGACGGGTAGATATGTTAGGCATGCAGAAAAAAATAAAATAGAAATATTTCAAGCTTTTACTTGATACAGGAAAAAATCATATAGGGTTGCCCACATTTTTTGCTGTTCTGCGCAGATTTATATCTGTAGAAAATCAGATGCCTTGGTTTAGAAAGTTGTTCATGTATTTACAAAAATGAACAGACAAGTGCAGCCCATCGAGAATGGATCTATAGATAAATGGTTTTTTAAATTTCAATTATTTACCGTATCCAATGTCTTATTCAAATTTACGACTAACAGCTTGCATCAGGATGAAAGAAGAGGTTTTAAGATGATTTTCATTTCTGAAATTTGGAATTGATCTTTTAAGATTAAGGTAGAAATGGTATTATTATTTTGGTTAATTATAGAATATATTTCAACAAAAACATATGAAAAAAAGAGAACTTATTATAAAATTAGTATATACAAAATTGAGGTCTTCTTTGAAAACAAATAATACTGAATGTGGTGAAGATGGAGTTGAAGATAAGCCCAATCTTCCAGCCAATAAGTTCACACAAAAATAAAACAACTCAAATATTCAATTTAATATTAACTCTTTCATGATATTGCTATCTATGTACTTATTAATTGCAACAATACAAATTCTATTGATATACCACAAAATAACATAAAGATTCTAACTTTACAAGTATACCAATGAAACTTGAAGAAACTAAATCTATACATTCTTTACTTGTTTCTTCGGCTTTGTTCCATTGTTATCCTCCTCCTTGAGATCTTGGTGATTGTTTTGTGCTCTTAGAACTTTACACTTTCCAAATGACTTCAAATGAATTGGATTTGTGGTAGCTAAATGCAACTATATAAGAATCTAAAGTTGCAATACTCTATGGAAATTGATAATGATAATAAAATTAAACATGATTTCTATAATAATGATTGTCTTGATGTTAAAATAATAAAAACTAAATGCAAGATTAAAGTCAAAGGCACACTTTAATGATCTCAAAACGCTTAAATTATGCTAAACTCAAGAATGTGAATTGCTAATTAGTCCAAAATGAGGGAATGTGAGCTCCTTTAATAGACTCACTCACCTTGATCCTCATGTGGTAAAAATAAATGGCTAGGATTGAATCTTGGAATGATGGAGGGCTACAATTGAATTGGCTGTGAAGGTGGAAAGAAATTGTGATTTAGTTGAAATGTGAGAGAAAAAGAGGGGGAGATGTTCATCCTACTTTGACAACATGGAGAATTATATGGGGGGGGGGGGGGGGAGAGAGACTTGTCGAGTGTCTCTCCATGACTAATGAGACAATGGGGGAAGAAGGATTCAAATTGTGGGACTCTTGGAACAAGTGTCTTATGAGTCAGCTTTGACTAAGTGAAGTGGAGGGGCAACTGGCTAAATGATAGGGAAGGTGGCAAGAGACTCGGTGGTCTATGAGGGCACATAGCCAAAAGACTTAGTCCAATGAGGACATAGTCTTTTTCTCCCTTATGACTAGCGATACTTGTTGAGGATAATTAGACTATTTAGATATTAAAGAAAAACTTTTTCTTTAGCCACATGGAAGAGGTGGCGGGTGAGGTGGTCTGATGAAGTGGATTTTGACTAGGTCATATAAGTGACAAGGTAATTAAATAATTTTAGGAAACTATTTAACTAATGATTTTTAGAAGACTTAGGCTTAGAAGAATAAGATAAGGTGGATCAATTACATAAATTAAAGAATTCATTTAATAATAGAAGAGTGACCATTAATTAAATAATTAATATTTAATTAATTTTCTCAAGCCAATTTTAGGTGTATACATTTTACCCCTTTGAAATGATGTGTTTGTCACATTTTTTCAAAGAAAATTGCAAGCTTTAGTTTCATGCCCCTACCCTTGTGTAGGATCATGTGATGCCCCCTTTGGAGATCGATCGATGATTTTTTTGTGTAGTTGATCAATCTCTCGACAAAATATTAGGCTGATTAGGTGAAAATGATTAACTTACGAGCCTCCAAAGATTTATTTTTATGCTCCTAGTATACACACCCAATATACATCTCACATGAGAGTTTATATGGCTATAAGTATGGTGGAAGGGTCATTTTCATCTTCATTTGTACACTTGGCTATTGTGGATTGGTGAGTGGAGAAGAAAGTGAAGGAGAGCTAGTTGTCAAAGCAAAGATGGTGTTTCCAATGCATAATCATCGATTTGAGCGAGTTTGACAATTCTAGAGGTCAGACGACTACAGAGAGCCAATATGTACACCTCGACTTTGATATTTTTGTGCCTTTAGTGCATTGAATTTCTAGGTTGAGAGTTAGATTAGATAAATGCACAGTTTTGCAATTTTGTGCAATTATCATGTTTAATTGCACTTTTACTTCGTAACTATGCATGTATGGTATTGTCTTGCACAAACATAGGTTTTTGTTGCGCATATGTTGATTTGGCGCATATATTTTGTTTAGCTGGGCATTTGTTTTCCATTGTTCGATTTTGTGCATACATAATAGTTTAGATATTCTGATTGTTTTGCTCTTGGGCATACATAGCAACAAGGTATTTTTTATCTTTAAATTGCTTGATGTGGATAAATTCTGATTGATTTTGATAGATTAAGTGATAAATCTTGTGTTTGATTGATTTATTTAATCTAGTCAATGTTGTTGCATAGTGCTAATTGACTAGATATTTAATGTAATTGAGAGAATTCACATTAAAATAAATTAAATGTTTGATAGATAGATATCAGTTGATGATTAATAGTTTTTTAATATACGTTGGTATGTTGTGCTTTGGTTTGATAGGAAGACTTGTTAGATGTCGTGATGTCTCGAGAGCAATATCCTATTATGCAAAGTTTGAGGCCCTTGTTATCCCTGATGGACAATATTATTAGCTATACTGGTTGACTTCATGTCATTTACATGCCCAAGATTAGTGCTAACCTTGGTATGTTGACTACATTGGCTGAGAGATGACATAATGAGATGAGTTTGTTTCACTTCCCAACTGGCGAAATGTAATTCACCTTAGAGGATGCTTATCGCATCCTTAGATTACCAGCTATAGGAGAGTTAGTGTAGTATGACCAACATGGAGGGTTAGATGTGTGTAGAGAGGTATTTGGTGATGATGAGATTATTGAGGTTGAGATTATTGGGAGGATATGGTGGCATTGTATGAGCCTCTACTTGTGGTACTAGCTGGAGCGATCAACATGTATATATGTCCAAATCAGAGATATTGTGAATTTGCAATTGGTTGGGGTAGAACATTAAGGGGGGTGATTAATGAGGGGATGCGATTTGCATGGGGGTCTGTATGTTGGCACCTTTATATCATGATTTACAGTTTGTTTATGATGGTACCGCAAATCTATCAACAAGAGTTACCTTACTCCACATATGGGTGTGGGAGCACATAGCCATCACATGTCCTATTTGTATGAGATTCAGAGGTGTTGGGAAGCCATATGTTTATATTTATCTTGGTATGCATTTGTAGCCCAAGCTGGGAAAGTGGAGTATTAGTGTCGCACTTTTGATTCATTGGATGTAGTTACATTGAGACCTTACATTGATTGTAAGGAGTGGGAGGAGGATGTTAAGAAGCTTGGTTATTGTTTTGAGGTTCGATAGTTGATAGATAGGACACCCTATATCATTAAGAGGCAGATTGTAACACATGTTCTTCGACAGTTTGGTAGGATCTAGGGGATGCCCCAGGTAGGGTCAAATTTTCTTAGACACAAAGAGTGTGGGGAGTGGAGTCAAATGATTTCTTTTGATACACCGCAAGTAGATTTCCTTTCCATTAATTGTTCAACATGGACTATGAGGATGGATGTGGTTTATCAACTTGGGATGATGTTGATCCTAGGATGACAACATAGTATGAGGCATATTTTAGAGACCATCCATTCCTATGGTTGACACCTCCTAATGAGGTTCCACCGCCTTTAGAGGATGAGGATGAAGAGATAGTGTGACCATGGAGGAGGATGATAGATGATGATGTTGCATAGGGAGATGATAGAGGAGATGATGATGTTAGACATGGAAGATACGGCCAAGGGGGTGGTCAGCATGGATTGAGGAGGTCAGACATGGTATGTCAGTAGGTTCAGTATCAGCAGGCCCCTCTCATTGACATTCCTATACAAATTTAGGATGACATACCACAAGTACAACCATGGGGCAAGGGACAAGGGCCTCCACAGGTTGACATACCACTGGATGATCCATATGTCCAACACTTTGATCAGCCATAGGATGAGGCAGATATTGATGTTGATGGTGTCTTTGCTCAGTAAGCTATAGTTACAGGTGGATTGTATCCCATAGTTAGAGCAACATATTAAGATGTTGCAATGACAGGTATATGATTTGACTGTGGAGAGGGATACATCTATAGAGTGGTATAGATAGGTTAAGATACTTCTCGAGGAGTTGGAGAGGATGGGATCCTTGGGTCCTCAACATACACTATGAGACTTATGATTCAAATTATGAAGGAGGTTACATACTAGAGATCAACTTATGAGTAGGTTGTTGCTCCTAAGAAGATAGTGAGCAACTTTGTGGAGAGTTCATATGGGAGAGCATTTAGGTAGTCACACATAGAGAATGCAGGAGTGGCTCCTTGTCCACCGAGGTTAGGATTAGGTAGAGGTAGACCAAGTCCTTCATCTCAATTGTAACACAAACCTACAAATTCAGGTGGTAGTGCATCATTGTTACATGGGCATGTATATGTCATGTTTGATATGTTCTTTGGACTTTTTGTGATGAGATATACCATTTTTATATGTGATATCATTGTACATTGAAACATTATTTTTTATGCTTTATGATATATGATGGACAAATGGAATATTATGCATGGATCTATATATGAATTTCTTATGATATGGATGCACATGTGACTTTTATACTTTCTATATGCATGATGCTATGATGATACTGTTAGGGTTTGATAGATCCAGAACAATATAAGAATAAACAGTTATATGCGGAAAACAAAAGAAGAATAAAAATTAACACTGATTTAACGTGGTTCACCCAAAACCTGGGCTACACCCACCTACATAGCCGTCCAACCTTTCTTATTATCCAGCAAAATAGTACACCAACATTACAATGCATTATGCATCTCAGCCGCTTATAACATGTGTTTTAGGACAACCTCTAAAATCAGCCATTTTAGGGTTTTACAATGTATGCCACAATAAGAAATTTAGGATGACATACCACAGGTACAACCATGGGGCAAGGCACAAGGGCCTCCATAGGTTGACATACCACTGGATGATCCATATGTCCAACACTTTGATCAGCCATAGGATGAGGCAGATATTGATTTTGATGGTGTCTTTGCTCAGTAAGCTGAGTTACAGTTACAGGTGGATCGTATCCCACAGTTGGAGCGACATATTAAGATGTTGCAATGGCAGGTATATGATTTGACTGTGGAGAGGGATACATCTATAGAGTGGTATATATGGGTTAAGATACTTCTCGAGGAGTTGGAGAGGACGGGTTCCTTGGGTCCTCAACATACACTATGAGACTTATGATTCAAACTGTGAAGGAGGTTACATACTAGAGATCAACTTATGAGTAGGTTGTTTCTCCTAAGAAGAGAGTGAGAAACTTTGTGGAGAGTTCATATGGGACAACATTTAGGTAGTCACACATAGAGAATGCAGGAGTGGCTCCTTGTCCACCGAGGTTAGGGTTAGGTATAGATAGACTAGGTCCTTCATCTCAGTTGTAACACAAACCTACAAATTCAGGTGGTAGTGCATCATTGTTACATGGGCATGTATACATCATGTTTGATATGTTCTTTGGAATTTTGTGACATGAGATATATCATTTTTATATGTGATATCATTGTACATTGGAACATCATTTTTTATGCTTTATGATATATGATGAACAAATGGAGTATTATGCATGGATCTATATATGATGTTCTTATGATATGGATGCACCTGTGACTTTTATACTTTCTATATGCATGATGCTACGATGATATTGTTAGGGTTTGACAGATCCAGAACAATATAAGAATAAATAGTTGTATGCGGAAAACAAAAGAAGAATAAAAATTAACACAGATAACACACAGATTTAACGTGGTTCACCCAAAACCTGGGCTACATCCACCTACACATTCGTCCAACCTTTCTTATTATCCAGCAAAATAGTACACCAACATTACAATCCATTATGCATCTCAACTGCTGATAACATGTGTTTTAGGACAACCTCTAAAATTGGCCATTTTAGGGTTTTACAATGTCGTCCACAATATCAACACCCACTACATGATCAGTCACCACAATATCAACAATCTCCCACTTGGAGACTGATCAGGCTTCACACAAAACAATCTCCCACTTGGAGACTGAAACCAGACGACAATGTAGTATGTGCAACTCCCACTGGATAAAAGACTTTGTTGTGTATTAACTCCACGATCATCAGTCAAGAAGCCCAATAGAAGCTGAGCAAGAAACCAGCTTCTCCTTGGGGACTGCCTTCGTGAACATGTCTGCAGGATTGTCACTTGTGTGAATCTTGTCAAGCCGTAATTGGCTATCCTCCAAAATAGACCTTATAAAATGGTACCTGAGAACTATGTGCTTTGTCCTTGAATGAAAAGAAAAATTCTTTGCAAGATGAACGACACTCTAGCTCTCACGGTACAATGGGCGATCTTCCTTCTCCTGGCCCAATTCCTCCAGAAAAAATTGTAACAAAATCATCTCCTTTCTAGCTTCTGTAGCAGCTACATACTCAACTTCAGTGGTTGAAAGTGCATTAACCTTCTGCAATCTAGAAATCCAACTGACTACAATACCCCCTACAGTGAAAACATACTCTGTAGTACTCCTCCTTGTATCAATATCTCCTGTCAGATCAGAGTCAACAAATCCACTCAGAGCATAACTGGATCCTGTGAAACATAATGCCTTTGTAGTAGTACCTCTCAAATATCAAAGAATCCATTTCACAACATTCCAATGTTCCATACCCGGATTGCTCATATACCTGTTGACAACTCCCACTGCATGAGCAATATCTAGCCGTGTGCAAACCATTGCATACATCAGACTGCCAACAACTGATGAATATGGGAAGTTAGACATTTTATCTACCTCTTCCTGTGCCTTTGGGCACATTTCCTTAGTCAATTTGAAATGACTAGCCAAAGGTGTACTGACTCCTTTTGCATCCTGCATATTAAATCTTTTCAACACCTTTATATACTCACTTTGGGACAAATTCAAGGTTCTATTTTTCCTGTCCCGTGTAATCCTCATACCAAGGATTTGCTTAGCAACACCCAAATCCTTCATAGAAAATGACCTTGCTATTTTTTGTTTAAGTTCATTTATTTGTTGTATATTGGACCCAGCAACAAGCATGTCATCAACATAGAGTAACAGGATAATGTAACTCTCATTATCCAATCTCTTAAAATATACATAGTGATTAGAATGACATCTATGGTAACCTTGTTCATCCATGAAACTATCAAATTTTAAATACCATTGGCGGGGTGCTTGTTTTAGGCCATACATACTCTTCTGTAACCTACACACTAAATTCTCCTTACCCTTGACCTCATATCCCTCCGGTTGCTACATGTAAATTTTCTCCTCCAAATCTCCATGGAGAAAAGGTGTTTGACATCTAGTTGTTCAAGATGCAAGGCATTTGCAGCCACAAGACTTAGTACAGTTCTAATTGAAGTCATTTTTACAACAGGGGAGAATATTTCATCAAAATCTATACCCTTTTTCTGTGCAAAACCTTTTACCACAAGTCTGGCCTTATACCTTTTCTTTCCTCCATCTTCCTCCTTCAGCCTATAAACCCATTTGTTAGGCAAGGCTCTTTTTCCTTCAGGTAAAGGGACTAAGTCCCAAGTCTTATTTTTCAACAAGGAATCCATCTCCTCTTTCATGGCCAGCTTCCACTGTTGTTTGGCATCCACCTGCATTGCTTCTTCATATTCTCCTAGTTCACCAGAATCAGTCAATAAAATGGAATACAAAGAAGGAGAAAACCTTTCAAGAGGTCTACTTGACCTTGTAGAATGTCTAACACTTACAAGAGTTTGTGGGATAACCTATTGTTGCTGAGCATCAGGTACCAGTGGCATTTCATTTTCAGGAGTCTCATCCAACACCACATAGTCTTGTTTGACCTATTCATGCTTCTTTTCCTGCAACTGTTCTTTATACATGACCTTCTTATTGAATATAACATCTCTACTTCTAATTATCTTAAGATTTTCAAAATCCTATAACCAATAACCATAGTCATCTACTCCATATCCACTGAAGGTACATTTTTGAGATTTAGCATCAAGATTGGCTCTATTTTCTTTATAAACATAGACAAAAGCTTCACAACCAAAAGTTTTTAGAAACGAATAATTTACCTTTTTACCAGTCCATGCTTCCTCTGGAATACCACCATCCAAGGGGGCTAAAGGTCCCCTGTTTATCAAATAGACTACAATGTTTACAACATCTGCCCAGGAATGAAGGGGTAGTCCAGCATGCAATCTCATGCTCCTTGCATGTTCTATGATTGTCCTATTCATTCTTTCTAACACCATTTTCTTGTGGGGTTCCTGGAACTGTCTTCTGCCTTCGAATACCATTGATAGAACAGTAATCTTCAAAGGTTGTGCTGCAATACTCACCTCCATTATCGAATCTGAGACACTTCAACTTCTTTCTTGTCTCATTCTCAACCAAATCTTTCCATTTCTTAAATGTTTCAAAAATATCATATTTTTGTTTCAGGAAATATACCCATGTTTTCCTAGTTGAATCATCTATAAAAATAACATAATAATGAGATCCACCAAGAGATGATACCTGAGCCGGTCCCCATACATCTGAATGTACTAGCTCTAACTTCTCAATCTTCCTTTCTTTCCCAACTCTGAGAAATCTGACTCTTTTCTGTTTACCATAAACACAGTTTTCACAGAACTCTAAATCGATATTTTTCAGTCCTAGAAATAGATTTTTAAAGTGAAGGATTTTCATCCCTTTCTCATTCATGTGCCCAAGCCTATGGTGCCACATTCTTGAATCTGTTCTTGCAACATCTATAGTAGCTTTTCCTACATTAATATTATCAGTAGCACTTAAGGTAGAATAAGTGTTACCAGTACACAGATATAATGTGCCTATCTTCGCACCTTTAGCTACTACTAATGAACCTTTAGTGACCTTCCAAACATTTTCTATAAACATGACTATGCAACCTTCACTACCCAGTTGTCCTCCATAAATTAAATTTCTTCTTAAATTAGGGACATGCCTTACCTCCTGCAATATCCAGTCATTTTCATTTTGCAACTTGATTTTTATTTTCCCTTTCCCAACAATAGGACAGGGCTCATCATCACCCAAATATACCTGTCCAAAATCGCCTTGAACATAATCTTGAAAATATTTTCTATGGGGTGTAGCATGGAATGAAGCCCCAGAATCAATTACACGGGAATCATTAACATTATCCAAACATAAAATTAAAGCATCTTGTAAAGTATTACTTGCAACATTAGCTTCCTTACGGTCATCTTCATTTTCGTCTCCTTGTTTGTTTTTCTGAGACCAACAGTCTTTCTTCAGGTGACCAGGCTTTCCATAGTATCATCAATCTTTCTTTCCTTTAGATTGAGAACGTCCTTTCTTTGACTTCCCTTGTGTCTTGCCATGCGAAGGGCTTTTTCCTCTTTCACTTGTTCTTCCTCTGTTCTCCACGTTTAGAGTAGAACTTGATGAGGTTGAAGTTTCACCTGTGCTTTTTCATCGCATTTCCTCACTTAGGATAACACCAACAACTTCATCAAATTTCAAAGTATTTGAACTAGAGACAAAGTTTCTTACATCCATAACCAAGCTATTCTAGCTTTCTGACAAAGAACATAAAATTAAGAGAGCCCTAACCTCTTCATCGAATGAAATTTGTACGGTTGGCAATTGACTGGTGGCCGTATTAAATTCATTTAAATGATTCGCTATAGATACTCCCTCACCCATTTTCATATTAAACAAATGCTTCATAAGAATTACCTTATTTGAAGCTGAGGTTTTCTTGTATAACTTAGCCAATTTCTCCATCAGCTCTACCGTCGTGTTTGTCTTTGATATGTTGAATGTTACAGACGGTGCAAGGCACAATCGAATAGATCCCAGTGCCTTCCTATCCAAGACCTCCCAGTCCTCTATTGACATAGTTGCCATGTTCTTGGCTTTTCCTTCTAATGGCTTCCAAGGGTCCTTTTGATACAGATAATCTTCCATCTGCATTTTCCATAACTGAAAATTCTGGCCATTGAATTTTTCAATCTTGAATTTGGAATCCTCCATTGCTCCCACTCAAATTTGAAAGTCCTGTCAATCTACAACAAACCTCGCTTTGATACCAATTGTTAGGGTTTGACATATCCGGAACAATATAAGAATAAACAGTTATATGCGGAAAACAAAAGAAGAATAAAAATTAACACAGATAACACACAGATTTAACGTGTTTCACCCAAAACCTAGACTACATCCACCTACACAGCTGTCCAACCTTTCTTATTATCCAACAAAATAGTACACCAACATTACAATGCATTATGCATCTCAGCCGCTTATAACATGCGTTTTAGGACAACCTCTAAAACCGACCATTTTAGGGTTTTACAATGTCGGTCTTCTTTTTCCTGAAACTAGATGAGCAGTCGCCACAATATCAGCATCCACTACATGATCAATCGCCACAATATCAATGGATACTATGTGATGTGATATGCATGTTATGATTATTTCGGTACATATGATTCTATATGATATGTTTTATTGTCAAATGATCTATTATGATGTTTTTACATACTTTCTATAGTTGAGTTTATGTGATGGATAACTATACATATGATTATATTTAAGATGCAAATGATCTAGTATGATTATGGATGCATGATTGTAGTTACATTATGAGATGCACTATGATAGATGGAAGTATATGCTTTCTAAAATGTATGAATCTAGATTATTTTGTATGATGCACCTATCTACATATGGATATGTTTATGATTCCAATGATGTAATGATATTTACAAATGCAATGTTTATCTACGCCTAATGCGTCTAGGATGTACTCTAATGAATGAAGTGAAAGGACTAAGGCATATGTTATGGTGTTCTCATTACAATGTATGTACATATGATCTCTATAATGATATTATGAAATGATGCATGAAAATAATTGTGTTTTTACATCAAATTCTTTTAGGATGAAAATGTTTATGGAATTCGATGAATTGATCTTTCTGTTTTATATAAAATATAAATAATAAAACTGAATGTAATGCATTATGATATGATGGATGAAATTGAAATGATTAATTTTTGTTATGTCCAGTGTACACAATCACTTAATAAAAAGAAGTTTTACCATAGAAAACCTTGTAGAAGTAGGATGGAAACATGTGATCATAGGTAATATAAAAGCCCATAAAAATTGCAAACATGCTTATACATGAAAATGCAAAATGCCTATAAATGAAATACAAACATTGCAAATGCACAAATGATATTACAACTTATTTAAATGCAATTTAATGAAGCTAAATGAATATGCAAAATAACTATAATGGATGAAGTCATCTTGTACTAAATAACATGTTTTTGTCATCATTGAGCTTTTATGTTGTAAGAAAATACAAGCACCTTGGTATAAATGAACCAAGATGACCTGAGTCTTTTTTACATAGAGTTTTTTTTGTAGCAAGTTTATAAAAGCATCTAGGTATAATTAAACCAAGATTACCTGAGTATTACTTGCATGTATCAACAAACAAGGATTGTCATGTTTTGTGTGAAGACTCATAATGTCCTCGATGATATTTTTCTCATCGTGTCCTTAGATGAGTTCTCACACTACTAAAGTCCAACCCAAAAACAACAAACAAAGAAAAATATCACGCCCCATCCCAACTATTCTAGTCTTAGACATCCTGAAATAGCATTGGAAACATGATAATAATAAAAGCAACACAGACCTAGACCTATAAAAATAATTCAATCTTCCTTCCATGGATATATGTCTTGTCAAAGTAACTGATCATTGTGATGTTTTGGTTTTTTAGGCAGTTATATTGTTTGATTTGATATATATCAAGGTCTAGTGTCAAGTTTTCATTCGAAGATCAATGTAATGTTGTTTGTTGTCTGAAGATTTCATCATGATCCATTTATCCTCGGAAGTACGACATTCAAGAATCCATTTCTATAACTAGGTCAGGGATTTTCCCCCAATCAAGTAAAGGACTGACTTATTATGGATGGAGAAACTTATGGATGGATGAATGGGTTAAAAACATTATATTGGAATAGGTAAATGGAAAGACAGTACCAAGCTATGATGAGATTTTATTGGTGGTATGTACATATTATATGGATATATGTTATGCAAGTGGGGATAACGATTATTTTTGGTATTTACAAACGGAAATGGATGTGGTAGAGAAATATAATCCTAAATAGATAAAAATGCTAATTTTTCACAAATAGCGTATGTGTCTAGGTTTTCACCATTTCCTTTTATTGGAGTTTTTGTATTTTTCTCCTTTTTCAATTTTTTTAAATATTTTCTCTTACCTATAATATTGGTCTCAAGATCATATAATACTAGTCTCAGGATCATCATAGGCAAGATAGGTAAGTTGTTCCACTAAGAAATCATAATGGGTATGATTGTCTTCGATATCAAGGAGTGATGTGATAGTGGTCACACTAGTAAATTTGGCCTCAAATTTTGACGAAAGTTGGTCAAAATTTTGACAGTAATTGGTCGAATTCACGACCAAACCTTTCGTCATTTTTTTTTTGTCAAATTTTCAACGTTATTGTTGTTCTCAATTGCGACCAAAATTGAGGTTGAAATTTCGACTATAGCTCTTGTTTAATTTGACAAGAACCACCGTCAAACTCTTCTTCCAATGGTCAAAAGTTCGACCAATCTTTGGTCAAAAAATCTATGGAATGGTCAAAATTTTGACCAAGGTTAGGTCGAAATGAGCCGTGGCATTGGTCAAAATTTTGACCATCCCATTGGTGGAAAGCAAAGCATGCTCGTCGAAATCTTTAGTGTAATGGTCAAAATTTTGACCAATCGTTGGTGGAAATAAACCGTGACATTGGTCAAAATTTTGACCATCCCATTGGTGGAAAGAAAAGCATGCTCGTCGAAATCTTTGGTGTAATGGTCAAAATTTCGACCAATCGTTGGTGGAAATAAACTGTGACATTGGTCGAAATTTTGACCATCCCATTGGTGGAAAGCAAAGCATGCTTGTCGAAATCTTTAGTGTAATGGTCAAAATTTTGACCAATCATTGGTGAAAATAAACCGTGGCATTGGTCGAAATTTTGACCATCCCATTGGTGGAAAGTAAAGCACGCTCGTCGAAATCTTTAGTGTAATGGTCAAAATTTTGACCAATCGTTGGTGGAAATAAACCGTGGCATTGGTCGAAATTTTGACCAATGTTAATTTTTTAAATTTTTTTTATTTTTTATTTTTAAATTCTACTTGGATTCAACTGTGTAGTTTTTTGAGTCAAACTCATTGACCTTTGATTCATGAGTAGTGGTTTACACAAACCCATCTCTCATGAGAATGAATGGAACACTTAGCACTCATTGGCTCTGGGTGATGCTCACATGAAGCACTGGGACTTCCCGGGAGGTCACCCATCCCAGTACCACTCCAGCTAGAGCGCACTTAACTACGGAGTTTTCTCCATGGTTAAACCCACTCTGCTTGCATCCTCATTTGAAAAACCTTCACCAAGTGTTGTGCCTTATGAACCATCCATTAGAAAGCCCCTTAAGCTTATCAACTGATAAGCTTAAGGGGCTTTCTAA
>MU219122.1:0-12431 GCA_018584345.1 Thuja plicata
AAGTCACTACTAAGAAACATATAACCAGATTGCTAAACCATTTGAACAATAATGAAATGATGCATAAGGAACATGATCAACATTTTCATTAAAGTAGATTCATTTTAAACACCAAAACCAAAAGTTCCTAGTTCATTTTCTGACATAACTAGACACCATATAAACTCATATTGATAGTCAATACCAACATTGATCTATCTAATTCTATACTATCCAATTCAATAATCCATTGCTACATGATTACAACTATATCTACATCCACCTCCTCATGGAGTGTTTGGGTACAACATCAACACCAATGATTGATAATACATAGAATGATACAAAATATGGAAGGAAAATCATCTATCCAAGTGAAGTTGAAATGAAAATGCAAGGTCCATCTGATGCACTCATGAAAAATATACCAAACCTTGATGGAGAAGGAAACTACCTCCCAACCATGATGTAGTGGTACCCTAAGGCCCACCCCACCATGAAAAAAGACAGACACAAGGCCCCACAACACACATAAAATCACAAAGACAAGGTAACATTGCAATGGAAAAAAAGAAACGCCACAATGACTACCATGGGAAAAACCACAAGGGATACTAGACGAAATCCACAAGAAAAAATGGAGGGGACTCTAAGATACATATAGGATAGTGTCATCACACAGTCCCCACTATCCTGGGTTACCCTAGTAGTTTCTTTAGACCCTGGCACCCAAGTGAGAACTCATGTGGAACCAAAAATCCTTTCATGAGGACGAGGAAGATGATTTGTCAGATCAACACCCCATAGATGGACAAGCCTTCTCAAACCCATCCTTAGTCTATACAAGCACTCAAGCTCATGGGAGGAAACACACTTTCTTGATTTATTTTTATTCCCCCCAATTTATTTATTAGGTTGTCCTTTAGTTATCAACTCGACAATGGGTTGCCATAGCAGCCTCTTAATTTCTCGATGCCCTTTCCAAGCCACTCTCCTAAAAATGCTCCTTGAAACCCACCCTTAAGTTCAAAACCAAAAACCAAAAGAGCATTAAAACTTAATAACGTAAAATTTGACCCTAATAGATCCATCATATCAAATAGGACGCCAATAAATTGACCCCAAGGGAAAACCCAAACACCAAACCCAAAAACAAAATGCAAAAGATGCATTAGATGGTTATAAGGTGCAAAAGACAATCGCACAGACACAAAAGCACCTTTAGCAATGAATTAATCAATTTATAATAAGACTTGAAATAGGGGTTGAAATCCAACAAAACACTAGTCAAATTAACAAGATGTGAAAATAACAAACACTCGAAAAATATGATATAAAATGGTAAGATGTTGTGACTTTCAAAACGTTAGTGTCATTTCATTTAACTCGACAAGAGAATCATTTCGACAATATCATGTAGCATTTCAGATCTGTTGTAGACTCAGGTTTACAACTTTAGATTTATTTAAATAAAAAGAGATGATTATAACACATGAAGATACGCAGCAAAGCTGTAGAAATATTAGGCAAGCTAGCAGTCAAATTTGGGGCAACACCTCCAAGAAATATGGTCACACAGCAGACAAATATGCATATTTATTCAAAGTGGTTCTCTTTGAACTGTTACGCAAGGTAATCATGAGTAATGTCTAAGACAGTGGGAGAACAAATGATGTGTCCCTCCGACTTGCAATAAGAAACATGGCAAGTTTGGAGACCACGCCAAATACAAGGAAGGAAATGGAAGCAAGAGGGAATGAGACAAAAAACCCAAGTTGCAGACAAAAATATGTGAAAGAGATAATGTTTATTTTATGTTATAATTGTTAGATAATAGTAAGCACGTGAACGCCCAAGGAAGAGACTGGAAATGACGTGAAACACAGGTAGAAAGTAATATGGAATGACACCATCCATTTGTGAATAAAATGGACCCAATAAAATAATGCAACAAAGATGCCAAATGAAGACAATAAATGTTATAATTTATTAAGTATTGAAGCAAAACAATTATAAAGACTCAAATTCATATCTCAAGATTGCAAAGAGAAAACTAGAGGAGAAGATGGGTAAACGAACATAGTCCAAGCTTCGAAACTTTCCCCAAGAATCCACCAAATTTAACAAATCTCTTTCTCCAATTCAAGACACACTGAATCCCCAACAAAACTTACAGAGAGTCAACATTCACCTCCCAAAAAGTAAATTCAAACTCCAAGAAATAGCTCTATAAAGAAAAAATCTTAATTTCCATGGACAAAAAATGAAAAGACACCAAAATTTTTTAATGAAAAGGCATACACGAGAAGAAAAGCAATCAATTTCCCTCCAACCAATAATAAAAGAGAATTTAATCAACAATGTTATATAATAGTGTTATAAAAATCTTATATTTCGTTGACATAAAAATAAATATTTGTTTAATATTACAATTGAATAATTATCTCCTATACAATAGGAAAAATCCCACTCAAAGATATTATACACACTTAGAATAAATTACATTTATTAATTAATATATCAAGGAGAAATGTAATGTCATGATATTAAATAACCTTTAAAAATTCATCAAAGATAATTAATGTCATCTTATAACATGATATAAACCATAATTAAATTATATTCTAAAGGTAATAATATTTTAAAATATTTTAATAATTAATAAAATCAAATAATTAAACACTATGTCCCAAGAGAGTAGAATAAACCATGATGAATAATCTATAATAAAAAAATCATTAATGCAACGGTTGAATATACGTCATGAAAACTATAGAACAAATAAACATCCTCACACACCAACCACACACAAGCAAGGGATACAAGGAAATCGAGAATTGTCTACACGACAATTCGAAAAAGATGACTCAAGGTATAATCAATGCTGAAGGCCTAAACACATGGGAGAGGCATCTTAAGATACTGTGTGGCTCATTTCCCGAGGGAGAGGAGATTGTAAGAAAGTTTTTGAAGTGAATGAAAGCAGTGTGTTATGGTTTGACAATACAGTCGACTTGTTTTTATGTTAACAATGTGTTAATGGGTTGAAAGGTTGAAACTAGTGTTGGAACCATGAAGTAGAAGTAGATACAAGAACTTTTCATTCAGTGAGAAAGTAGATGAGAGTTGATTTGATAGTCTTAGGAAATTGTTTAGGATTTAGACTATTTACTGGTCCAGTTTAGGCAGATTTTGTTTTCATGGATCCCCCATAGAATCCAATCGTGGGAAACTACAAAGGGTGGATGAATATGTTAGGGGAACCTCTGTATAGTGTAGATATTCAATTAGGAGGCCTGGAGAACCGAGTTGCTATTTTTGGAGTTATGCCCTAGGCGAGCTATCACTGTTTGGTTAGGTGTATGGAAGAGAGAAAGTTGAATGCAGAAGCAAGGGTGTGTGTGGAAGGTCTGAACCAAGTATAGTTCTAGAGTCATTAGGGTCCTATAGATCTCTAATTGAGAGATAAGAGGTTGAATGATCCATTTGAATAGATTTCTAGATAGAAATCAGTCAACTGCATTTTAGGAACCCAAAAAGCCCTATTAGCCCTACATTTTAGGACACTAGTGTATGGATGACCTTGGAACCTTAGACCTTAAAAATATTTTAGGTCTTCCAAAAGGGTATCAGGATCCTAGGTTAGTTTTTGGGGTTGTTTGTAAGAATTGGGAATAAATCCAGAAAAGCCCTCTGGATAGGGCTAATTGGTCAATTAGGCCTAATAGGGTCCTATAGGGAGTGAATTTGGAACTAGATTGAATTGGGATTGAAGACCTATTCTATTGGAGTGAAAAGGATGCAGAATGAGTGTTTAAATGGTGGACATGACCCTTGTAGCATTTGTGAAGTTGGAATGGAGGAATGACACAATTTATTAAATAAATTAAAGAGGAATATTAGTAATGTCATTGTGTTAGAGAAATAGGCCACTTTTAATTGTCTACATTTTCCCCCTCTTTGATACAATGTATTTTAGGCATCGTTTCAAAGATTAATTTGATAAAAATAATGCTTTGGTATGCCCCAGCGGGAACAATGTGACAAAGAGGTAAATGATGCCCCCTCGAGAGATTGCGCAAGAAACTTTTGAATGATCTCCCAAAAAAAGATTTAGATGAAATGATGCAAGAAAAGAATAATTACTAAGAAGTGAAGAATTTTGGTAGGTTATGATGACTATTCGATTGACATTAGTCATAGTGATTATTGATAGGAAACATATCTTCTTTCTGGAAGGAACCATCTTGTATAAGACTAGCGACAACATCTGTTTTGAGGGAAAACATACCCTATATAAGACTGACCAATAGAATGCTAGAATTGATTGATAGAAAGTTAAGAGGGGAGACAATGAGGATGAATCCTTGATTGAAACCCTTAGATTATAGTAAACAAAGAGCTTCTAGTTTTAATAACCACATTTGAATTCCAACCGAATTGAGTAGTATATTTCATCATTGAGACAATTTTATTATAGAAAATTTGAATACCATCATACCTAGATATTAAAGATCTAGGGATGACTATCCTTTTGTATTCTAACAAGCACTTTGAAAAGACAAGGAATGTGGGCTGATAAACCTTGAAGTGTTAAGAGTCGAGGTATGTATGGTGTATCACAATTGATTTATCTATTAGAAGCCCTGCAATTAGATATTGCATGTGGTTGTAAAGGTTCTTACCACAGACACCCAAAATGCTTTGTTAAGATTTCTTAGTCAACATCCCACAGACAGTAGACAAGAAAAGATAAGTCATGAACCATCATAGTATCTCTAATCGCTTAGGTGGAATCATGTAGATGCATAGGAACATAACTTGCAAAAATCAAGACATAATAAGACCAACTCGACTCAACATGTAAGAAACCATACTAATTTTGTCTGTAATTTTGTAGTTTTTTGGATATTTATTTGTTGACATTTTGCTGATGCTATCAGATGAAGTATAGGGTACCCCAGATAAGAATGCTCAATCTGGTTTTGAGTGTTCCCTTCCTTGTCTAAAATAACACAATTGTCTTGACAAAAGACTGTGCTATGGGACTCCATTGATAGATAAGGTAGTGTGATCAATCTGACCGAGGACCCATTGATGAGTTTGATTGTTTTGAATTGGTTTTGTTGAAGCTTATATCTATTGAACGATGATGTTTAATGCTTGTTTCAAAATGCAAAGGAACTGAATTGGTATCCAAAAGAGATTTATTGCAGATTTTCTCAATTTTAAGATTTTGTTGGTTGTCTGATAATAAAACAATTAGGCCTTTTTACACATTTTTTTGGTGCCTCGTAAGGTTCATATGTTTGGACTCAACGTATGTGCGACATATCACATAAGTGAAGGCTCTTATCACAGACACTCCATACATGGCCGCCCTAGATGAATATTTTTTAAGTTTTTCATTTTTTTTTAACTTTTTAAAAGATTTTCCAATTTGTAGTATTTTTTAAGGATATTTTTCAATTTTTATGTATTTTTTCATAAATTTTTAGGGATCTTTTCAGTGCTTAATGGATCATGATATTGGGTGCCCCCAGTCTAGACAAAGTGGTTATTATATTGTGAAATGAACATGGTGGAGAGACATTGTGCTAAATATGAGGCATTTAGGACAAAGGACTATTGATAAATCTCAAGCCATGATGGGTTTTATTGTGGAACAGGGGTGAAATGATTATTCATACTAGATTGGATTCATGATAGATGGTAGAGAAATGATCTCTACACATGACGCTAGATTGCTCAGTTTTCGCCATGGTACTTGCCCAAGGCACCACCGAAGTGGTTTTCACCATAGGAAAAATTTATTTCTCTTGTATTTCTATATTTCTATCACCGAAGATGCTTGATTACTAGGTTTTCGCCAAGGTAACTATTTTTTTATTTTTATTTTTGTCTTTTTGAAATGGGTGTACTCTAACAGTTATGAATAGTATTTGCACAGATCCAAACTGTTGATACGATCTGATAGGGACTCACCATTTGATGTGGATATTTGATATGCTCCAGACCTATGGACTGATGTAATGCTGTAAGGACCCAACCAGTTTGGTTCAAACTTTCTTGGCTTTTCTCTTTTTGTCTGATTTTTTTGATTTTCCATTAGGAGTAGATCGCCAACTTGAAAAGCTCTAGGTATGAACTTTTTGTTGTATCTTCTTATGACGCATTGTTGATATGCTTGCAATTGTGTTAGTTCCTTTTGTCTCTTTTCAACAAGAAGCTTTAGCTCCTACAGTCAAGATGCTCTATATTCCTCATCTAAAATGATGTGCTTGAGGGATACACGCAATGATGGAAGTTCAACCTCTATTGGAAAGATGTCTTTGGTGCCATATACTAGTGAATCTGGAGTGGCACCTAAGGGATTAAATAAACTAGTGTGGTATACCCATAAGGAAAAGTTGAGTTGGAGGTGTCAGTCTTGACCAGCTTCATTTACTATCGTTTAGAATTTTAATAATGGTTTTGTTTGTTGCCTTAGCCTGTCCGTTTCCTTGGGGAAAGTAGATATGGGTTTTCTTGCAAAGCTTGTCTACTTGATTATTTTTGAAGGGGGAGCCATGATCTATAATGATGGTTTGTGGAACATTGTACCGACTAATGATATAGTTTAGAAGGAACTTGGAAATTGGTTTGCCAGTTGTGTAGGTCATTGGAATTGCTTCAACCCACTTTGTGAAGCTTTTAGTGGCTATTATTACGTACTTATGACCATCAGAGGATAAAGGATGAATCTTTCCAACTAGGTTGAACCCCCATTGCGAAAAGGGCCACGGTGATGTGAGTGGCTACAACTCTTGAGAAGGTGCATGGGTGAGGTTCTTGTGTATTTGTCACTTTAACCATTTCTATACATATAGGCAAGAATCTATTTTCATTGTACGCTAATAAGACAAGATTCTTAAAAGTTTCTTAGCTAAGGTCAAGCCACTAGAATGAGCACCAAAAATGCCCTCATGTACTTCTAATATCATCATTTGTGATTCTTCTGAGTTAAGACACTTGAGGAGCGTTCCATGCATACTACAAGGGTAAAGTGTATTGGCTATGATACTCTATCAAGAGGCTTTCATTTTCAAGGACTTCTTTTGGTTTTGGGACAAGTCAATGGGTAGTTTTTGGCTAATTAGATAGGTGTATATATCTTGGTACCAAGGATAATTGGGACAAACAATTTTGCACACAACCTCAGACTTGGGCACTTCAAAGGTAGGGAGCGTGAGACATTTGACCATGAATTCATAATGTATCACATCTGGTGGCATATGGAGAAAAGATCCTACAGTAGCCATAGCATCTTCCTCTTTGTTCCTTATCCTTGGTAACTGCTCAAATGATATCATTTCCAAATGTTGCTTTATGTCTTCTACCAAGTCTTTATATGGAATGAGTTTTTCATCCTTTGTGTCGTAGGTGTCGTTGACTTGGTTGATAATCAGTTGAGATTTTTTGAATACTTGTAAATATTGGATCCTCCATTGGATAGATATATTTAGCTCTATGATCAATGCTTCATATTTAGATATATTGTTGTTGCAATTAAAGCTTAGCCTGTATGATCTCAAAATGGAGTCTCCATGGGGAGTGATAAATACTATGTCAGCTCCTGATCCCTTTTGTGTATGTGAGAGTTGTTGAAGTATAGTTTCTATTGTTTCGCCTCCTCCAGAGAAAATATGCTCTCATCTGGGAACTCTATCAACATTGGATGACTAGAAGGTAAGGGCACATCTGCGAACTAGTTGGAAATTTCTTGTCCTTTTTTTTCTTTTCTATCCATGTAATCAATGTCAAACTCATTGATTATCATGACCCATTTGGCGAGGTTCCCTGTGAATGTAGCTTTACTCAATAGATATTTCAATTGATTAATATTTTCTATTAGGACCGTCTTGTGACTTACTATGTAATGTTTGATTTTTTGGGAAGAAAAAACTACAACCAAGTTTAAGAAACCCCCTCCTAGGAGAAAGTGTAAAATCCTGGTGAATCGTACACATTAATTTAGGGGAATTTTTTTCTTGATGATGGCGAAATGTTTTTCCATAGTAGGAAAATAATATAAAGGCGAAGGCAAATTTTTCCCTACCGAATAAAAATCCCATAAAATCCCAGCAAATAATACATTAATGTGGGGAAAATATATATTGTATGAGGCACATTTTTTGCTTTTGAATTAAAAAAATTATAATATATGAGGTGAATGAATTTTTGTTTAAGGGAAAAAAAAATTTGTACTGGCGAATTTCATGTGTCATTTGAAATTATATTTATTTTATTGGATATTCTATCATTATTATGGGAAAAATAAATATTTTATTTGGTGATTTTTGAAAGATGGGACTCATCAATGCATCATGTGGGCCAACGCCAACTAATAACTTGTTTGCAGATTAAACACATTGGTATCAATAAGCACAAAAGTTACATTGACATGCAACCTAACAGTAACATCCATCATTTTATAATGTTAAATGTCTTATTTGAGACCATTTGATTATTTTCGATCAATGACTAAAGTTTAATTTCGGCCCAATTTCTTGAAGGAAACAAAGTTCTCCAAGAAGTCACCGGAATGATGACACGTATCAAACTAATCTGCACCTTAACCATTATCTATTTAATAAAAATCACGTAATGACACCATTGTTTACATGTATCAAGTCTTACATCTATTTATGTGGACGGTTTATAATATATCACAGTTGTCATTAATAAAAGAAATGTTTTATCACTAACACTAAATTTGGCTATTTCTAATTTCACACAGTCATGCATTTAATATGAAAGATTTACAGAATTCTGAAGACAAATGAGCCAATTTCACATACCCGTACATATTTAATATGAAATATTTACAGAATATTGAAGGACAAATGAATTAATTAGGTTAGAGAAAGAATTGAGGGCTATATAGATATCTATGCTTCCTTCTTCTTCAATTCTCCTTTGGTTTGAGTCTATCGTTGCTAGTGCTTGAAAGATATCCTCTTGTTTAGGTCTTTAGGTTGTGCCTGTATAATTCCAAATATTCTATTTTTTTTTTAAAGATGGACACTCCTATACATTTGATAAGCACATATATGGAGGAACAGAAGGCCTTTTTGGGCCCGGTCTCTGACCAAACCCTTGAATCAGTTTGCAAGGAGTTTGGACCCTTAACAAATGAGGCTATGAGGATGGTGCTGGGCCGTGAATTTTTGGAAAATGTCGATAGGTACCGAGTTAACATGGACTTTATGTCCCATTTTTCAACATCTCTTATGGACCTCAGGGGAGAGAAGGTGGATATGCTCCTTCTGTTAAGGAAGCTATTCAAACATGAATTCCTGGGTGACACTATTGAGGTTGCCATTTATGGACAATTAGGGGTGGGGATCCCTTGGGAAAGTGTTTTACACAATATTTTCAAGTCAGACCAATATGTGGTCATTCAACCTTTTCTTTTGAACATGGATGTTTAGTACTTGACACACCATAGGAAATGAGCGCAGATTGGTAGGGATTTTCTTCACAAATGGTTTATGTTGGATGACTTGGTGGACTATGGATGGTTGTATGAATTCATAGAGCTTATCATCTCTAAAAAATTATACTTAGACGGAGGGGAAAATCCTTAATGTTTTGTCCCAATGGCCTCCGCCTGAAATTTTGAAATTTTCACTCTAGTAGGTTTTGTCTTCAAAGTTTTCTAGGGGCTTCAAGTCTCCAAGTCTGAAATTCTGAATATTATAAATGTAAGATCTAAAATGAGGGTGTAGTTTGAAAGTGGTTCATTTAACATAAAAGACCTTACATTTGAATATGTTATGGGGGTAAATAAGATGCTATCCTTCTATCCTTAGATATGCAATTGATTAACCCAAAAGGAAGGATCAATGCATAAAAGAATCCATCATTCGAAAATAAGAATAAAAAGGAAGATATTAAGTACCCATTTATTTATTAGAATGTGAAATAGATTTAGATAGATTGATAACCTTAATTGAATTGAATAGGAGAAATATACTAACCTTGGAATATTGCAGATCTGAAGAATGCTATTTTCTGAAGCCCATGTTGAGTTTCTGGAAAATCTGAGACTAGAAACGCAGAGACGAACAAAACCCAGAAATGTTTTTCTATTCTGAAACAGTTTCGATTTGTAACCTCAAGTCAATGTCGCCATGGACCAAAATTTCTAATTGTTCCCTAGGGGAGAATCGACCTAAAAATTCTTAGACTAAAATTCTATTTTTGGATCCTGAAAGTTTGCCGAAAAGGGTATTTGAATCTCTGTCCCGATCTACTGTTTCAAACCTGTGCCTACAAGAAAAATGGTTTCTTTCTTGGGGGTAGGGGTTTGCCTTAGTCAAACCCTAGTTTTTGAATTAACCTCAAATATATAATTGAAATTGCAGGAATAAACAAAGTAAATGAAACAATTCACCTTGCTCATGTAAAAGGACCTTGTGGAGGATTCGAATCCTTGAATCCACAAGTATGGATGCACCAAATAGATGTAGAATGTAGAATGTAGAATGTAGGATGTCTTCAATCAATTTCTTATAGATATTCAACTCCAATCTTGAATGGGTTCTTGAATTGGAAAAGGCTTGGAGGAATGTTGATGGAAAAATCTTCAACAAGAGGGCTCCATGGAGCTTGAATCCTTCAATGGCCACCAATGGATCTCCTTGATGAAAATGAGTGCTTGAGAAGTTCTTAAGAATGGATAAATGCTTCAATGGCTACTTGGCTTGCTTCAAATCTTTCTTCTTCACCTTTGGATCTCACTCTTCAAGTCTTGAAAGTTTTATGATTCTTGATTATGCTTAGCTTCTTTTTTTTTAAGAGAAAATGAGAGGAGAAAGCTTCCTTTTATATGAAATTAGGGCACAATCTTCTAGAGAGGCTGACATAGGAGACTAAAATTCTAATTGGACCCATGCCTCTGTTAGAAACACTGAGAGGGGGGGGGGTGAATCAGTGTTTCTCAATTGTTTGTATTTCAGCCAATTAAACATATATCAAATGTGCATTCAAAGAATCATAACACAAGAACACATAACACAAGATATGATTACGGAGAACCTTGATCAGAGGAAAACTTCGGTGGGGACTAGTACTCCCAAAGTATTGTACTAGGTATAATGAACCTGTTAAAGTTCCTTTTCCCTGTTAGAAGCAGTCTTTACAAATTGAGTACAATGACCTGGTTAAAGGTCTGACCCTGTTAGGAGTCTTTTACAACAACCCTGTTAGGGGTGGATGGCTCACTGCCCAAATAATATGAAGGCTACAACCCTCTGAATGTTGATATGCACTATATAAAAAATGAACTACTGCAGTGACACTATTGTCTGATCAGTTCCGTGTATGCGTGGATGCTCTTACTCCTTTAAAGAGCTATATCATCTTCTGACTTCATTATACTGACCCTCTGTAACTTCTTCTTGCATAATGATCGACTTCTCTTTTACGTTGTAACATAATAATACATTACATACTTATATCTTTACAAACAAATAGGCGCGACCCAAAACATAACACTTAGTTGGCCTCTTAACAAAATATACAACGCTTCTGAACAAGTCGGCTCAAGCGTGTTTACAAAAACATTAATTACATCATTACAAACTTATAACTAAAGGCGCTTAGCCTTAGCATCACAAAATAATACACGCTGACCAAAACAGTAGTCGGCTTCTGTGCTCTGTATTCTGGATTGTTTCTTGGACTGCAGTGTACTAATCTGTCTGTAACTTTTCTATACTGATGTTCCATATCTTGTGTGTTTGGATATAGCATATACACACACCATAGAATATATATCTAAGCACGCCTGATCTAGTGTGGTCTCTAACATGCACGCTGATGTGTTGATCACTGTATCTATCTAACTGCTCTGTATTCTGTACTAAGTCTTTTTATCTCTTAAGTTATCTTTGACAGAAACTTAGTATGAATTTGTTGCCATGATTGACAACACAAAATAATTCATGCTTCCTCAGGAAGTCAACTTGCCAACAATATCCCCCTTTGTCATTTATGGCAACAAAGGAATGTGGCTAAGTTACTCAAAATGACTTCATTCAAAAATGACTGTATATCATAACTTAATGATGTATACATATATACTATTCCTCATATACACATTCTATACTACTCCCCCTTTGACATTAATGACAAAGGTGTGCAAAAAATTGTAAGTCTTCATACTTACTCCATATATACATCAGGGTACACAACTTGAAGAGACCGAATCTCTTTCTGCCAGAATGCTTTCATTGCATCAACTATTTGGAGGTGCATGCATAAAGCATATGTTAAATTCTCCATTTTCACTAGATCCAAGCAAGGACCTTGATCATAAGTCTGCATTGTATCATCTATCTGTTTGATGTTCTCAATAAGAACTGCTAATGAAGGTGCAAGTGCATTTCTCAACTGAGTCTGTCTAA
>MU219122.1:74414-89458 GCA_018584345.1 Thuja plicata
CATCCTGATAGTAGAGGAAGCCGGCCTTCTCCGGAGATTCAACCTCGTAGTTCAAGTCCCACAGCTTGGAGGTTGATTCCATGTTTCACTAGGTTGCTGTTAGAGAAGATTTCAGCAAGGGTGCAAATCTAAGTGACAACAGAACCCAAGAGCGCCAAGGGCAAGTTTCCCAAAACATTATTTGGCACAAATTTGAAACCCAAGATTGTGGACATCCTAGTATTACTTCATAGGATTAGAGGTGAGGGTGAAGCTTTTAATTTTATTGAACATTTCTTCCTGGTCCAAATAATCTGTTCTCAGCATCATTTCATTAACTGGGCCTTGATGGTGAGTGAGAATCTCTCAGACGCCCTAAATAGGGCCAAGTTCCAGAATGAATTTTACATGTCTTATGTACTCTTATATATTTTAGTGACGATTCAAATCTGGCCTAGACTTCCTAGATTAGAGGAATTCCCAGGCGATGTGAAAAGCTATGAGTTTTTCCCTTCTTTGCAACTACAAAATAGTTATGTTGATTATCTCACGGTTAATGATGCCTTTACAATGAGACTATGCAGGGAGCTACAAGGTTGTTCGGAGAGGAGATTTTCTCTTGAAGTCATGGATTTTATAAGCCAATTTGGATGCTATTTTATTTAGTTCAGAGATTTCTCATATCTTCGTCTTGTAGGTTTTGATGACTTTCCTTTGAAGCTGCCCAGATACCCTACAGACATGATCATGTTGATCGAAGTAATGAGGCAAGCACTCCAAGTGAACCTGATCTATTCAGAGGAAAAGAAGAAAGGCTACGAGTTCCCAATGATCATCGGAGCTTACAGTTGTGCTTCCCGATCAGAAGCAAAGAATGTTCTTAAAACATTCTCGAAGAAGTTTTCTCTGGAAACATATGACATTCTAAGGCCGTAGTATGACCCAGTTGATTATGCCAGAGATGTCTTACAGATGAGCCGGGCCATTCACCATGTACTTGATATTGAGGGGTATTGGGCCAATTACAAATATGACATGGAGAGCAGGAAAAGATTCTATGCTTGGTTAACTATTGAACAGATCAAAAAGTTCAATGTTAACATTGCAGTGGAAGGGCTAGAAGAAGATGGTAATCATCTATATGATGACACCTACTTGGAGAAAATAAAGTCCACCCCTATCAGCTCAGAGCCTATGCTAGACCAGGAAGTAAGTGACTTGCAGACTCTGATGGGGGGTATTTACAAAAGAATAGCTCAATGGGTTGAGTGGACTGCAGGCCGAAGGAAGAGGTCAGAGAGGAAGCCTCCCGCTCAGCGAACTCCGGCGAAGGAAACTACTGGTGTCGCAACCACTTCCTTAGCAATAACCTCTATCATTGTAAAGGGATCATTTCAACCATCGGGAGGAGGGGATGAGCCTACTAAGAAAGCTTCTCTCTTAGAGAAGACCTGTGGAGAGGGTCCTCTTCTAGATATTGGAGTTACAGAAGAAGCGGTCCTGACGGACAAAATTAAGTCAACATCTGAGCTTTCTAAAGCTACAGAGTCTAAACAGCCAATTAATGTTATTTCTGTAGATACTTCGGCTAGGACTTCGACTCAAGAAACTCCAAAGAGGGTATCTCCTATTATAGTTGAAGTTGGAGAGGATAGCCCTAGTACCTCTACAGAATCAGATAAGAGAGGCAGAGAGCAATAGGATGTTGCTCAAAGTGTAAAACTAATCTCCTCCTCACCTACTTCAGTGAATCCATTCGCTTCTTTCCCTAAAACTACTCCCCCACTCATAAGGAAGCTATTCATTGAAGAGTTGGTCTCTGCTAGCAAGGTCACTAGTGCAGATTCATGGATAGCAAACACTCTAGAGTGCAAAAAGAAGAGGGTGGAGGATGTAATTCCTAGCAAAGACACTCTGTCACTGGCTTTTCATCCCAAGGCTACTACAAGAAAGTAGAAGAGTGTAAAGACAATTTCTACCCTAGGTTGTGATCCTGAGACAGGGCACTTCACCATGGAAGTAGCCAAGCCTCCCAAAGAAAGCAGACTCAAAGATATGGCAGCCTCTGACTTTCAGTTGTAGTCATTTGATATGGGCGTGGCTCGACACGTTACCAAAGTAGATTGGTGGAAGTCCACCAATGTAGTAATAGAGGAAGAGCTGGAAGACCTCAAGACTTCCAAAATTCAGCTGAAGGCGGAAGTGGCTCAGCTGACTGATTTCATCAAAAAGCTCCTAACTCCTATTGCAAGTGCCCCTAGCACCCAAACTTCCTTCGATCCCAGCGCTGCCAAGAACCAAGCCATTCTGGCTAAGTTACAAGAGGATCGACATTATGGGTAGATTGGTTAGAGGTGGATTGAGAGGCTCTAGTTAGAAGTTCTAGTGATCATTGAGCAGTTAGGTAATGCTATTCTAAGGCTAGAAATAGAGAAGAGCAACATTGAGAAGAATTTACAGACTCTCACTGCCGAGAGAGTAAGATGCCAAGAATTCATAGTCATGTTGCATGTGGTAGTGAACATGAAGACTAAGGAGGCCCTGAAAGCTAAGATCCTATAGAAGGGCGATGAGCCCTTGATTGAATGGCTCCAAAGTCTAGAGTTCAAAATTGAGATGATCATTCATGCCAAGACTGGACTACAACAAACAGATGTTAAAGTGCAAGAGGAGAAAAGTAAAGATTATAAAATCCTCCTAGGACTTCATGTGGAATCAAAAATAGAGGTGAAGGAAATGCGATAGTTAGAGTGGCCAACATGCAGAAGTCATTCATAGATTATCTGCACAAGTTAGCAGAGCAGTCTTCGACTCATTTAGACAAGGTGCTAGAACTTCAAAAATTGAGTGGATGCATCTTTAGGGATATGGAGGAACTGAAAGACTAGACTAAAGCAATCAAGACTCTAGCCAAAGAACATTCCAGATGGCTCATCTATTACACCAATGTCCACATCAACAGACATGAAGAGCTCATCCAATTCATCACTACTGTGATCGCCTATAGGGACAAATTTTATAAGGGGAAGGAATCTGAATCATAAACATATTCTCCCCTTGTTCTATTTCTGTTATGTTTTGTAATGGATTAACCTTTGGTTATCATTGTTGGTTGGGGAAGTTGAACCGTTTCGGTTACCCCTTTTGTAATGGTCCAATCTGGAACTCTATATGTATTTTTCCCAAAATCAATACAAAGGTCAGCTAAATTTTGGTGTGAAGAATATCATTATTGCCGAGTCAATTGTGTATGTCTAAATGCCATTTATTTAACTGTTCCATTGCATTTCATTTATCTTTCTGTTGAATTCAAACGTTTCTTTTGAGTTAGATTCATAATCTGTATTCGAACCAGAATTCTGTATTATGATTTGATATGGCTAACTAAGGGGGAAATCAGTTGCTACTCTAAGTTTTGGGAATGTTCTTACAATATAGATTGATTCATATCATTACATTGTTATTTTTCAGTCTTGCATTTGCATTTTTAGTAATTATCCATGCATCACCAGTTTTGGGAGTTAATCTGATTGATAAAGTCTCATAATTGGCTAGATTTAGAGTTGTATTTGCTTCGCCTGAGCTATTTTCTGTTTAGATTTAGCTTGGTCTACCTCTCCTGATCTCAGGTTAAGAGAATACCCCAGTTAGTTTAGGAATAAAACAAATTCATTAAACTTTAGTCATATAAGGGAGTTGTACCTTCCAATTCATAGGGAAAATAGGTTCTCAAGTAACTATTTCCCAACTGTTGTATTCGATTGTTCTTAAACAGTTTTGGGTATTTTAGAGTTATATTCAAAAGAACAATCTATTTACCAACAGACTCTTAATGAATGATAATATATTGTCTGGACTCTCCACTCTGTAATTTTGTTTAAATTGCATAATTATTGTAATTTTTCTATCTTCCTCTAGAAACAAGACGTGTAACAGTGTGTGAGATAATAGATTGTCTGTGTAATTTTGTTTAATTGCAATTTTGTAAATAAATCTAAAGACTTTACTATTGATAAATAATAAACAATAAATTATATGCCCATTCACATTGCCAAATCGATGTGTGAATCTGTGACACCATATAATATGAACCAAAAAAATGTAACAATGTTTAATGTATGTGTGATTTATTTAAGAGTAATAACTTAACTTTTCCATGTCAATGACAAATGTATTATCATTATGTGTCATGTGTGCGACTGTGAATGTGGAATTGTAAAAGTTTAAAGCATTTTATAAATTATGGGTAGTAATAAATTAATAAATAATTAGACAGTTATATGTGATTGCAATATTTTAATTATTTGCTTTTATATTAGATAGTTTCAATATTTAATCTAATTTAAATTTAATAAATTTTTGGCGTATGGTGTTACATGTAACTATATTTCTAGCGACCATTGGATGAGAAAAGATCAACGACATATGGTGTATTTCAGACTAAAAGGGAAAAGAAACCCCATTTTTGCAATCCTGTTCCGAAATCATGACACGTGACCACTCACACAATCGGTGTCATCCGATAAATATAATTCAAATTTTTTTCATTTATTTCTTTAATGGGACTTGCCACACATGATAGTGACTACCAGTGATTGTTGGATGAGCACAGATCAATGACATGCGGTGTATTTCAGGCTGAAGGAAAAGAAACCTCATTTTTGCAAACTTATTCTGGAATCATGACATGTGTACACTCATTCAATCGGTGTCATTCGATGATAACTGAAAGACCAAAGATAAAGGAAGATTAAAATAAACCAGTGACTGGTGGATGAGCATACATCAACGAGGTGCAGTGTATTTTGGGCTGAAAGGGAAAATAAACCCCATTTTTGCAAACCTATTCCAGAATCATGACATGTGTACACTCAACTAAGTTTAATTAAAATTATAATTGGAGTAAAATAGTAAATTAATATTCAATAAGTAATAAGCTCAATTTTACCGCAGACCAAACAATTAAGTGACACATGTCCTAGTGACCTTAGATATCTAGAGAAGCAATAAAATTTAACATGAGTGACGAGTCACAACTGACGATTCAGTACTACTCAAAATTTTACAATTTTAACCTAAGTTTTTATATTTTCAGTTCTTACTAGTATACTATATTGGAGATTCATAAAAGAGTTACAACTTCTAGGTTGAGGATTGAGGAATGCAACAAAGTCTCTTAGTTCTCTGCCCACTCACAGTTTGCACAAATTGAATTTTTATGTAAAATAATGAAGACACACATCCCGCCCTCTAAATTTTTCAAATCTAGTGGTTTACTGTTTAGATTATAGTCATAGAATTAGGGTTGAATTTTCAAACACACCTGTGTAGAATTTTTTGAATTTTTGTACAAGTAAATAGTAATACTAGTATACCATAGTCCACAATGGGAAAAATAAATACCAAGAGTATGAGTAAAGGGGAAAGAAAGGAAACAAAAATAATAGACTTCCATAAACTGGTTAAAACACCAGGTTTCACTAATGAATTCCATGATATCCAATTTTTTTATCATGTTATCCATGCAAATAAGGGAATCATGGAAATTAGATTTGCACTTGAAAATAAGTGGAAAGATCCAATGAATAGAAGTATCATTGAAGTCCATTTCTCTGCTTGCATCAACATGAATGATATTCTGATAGAATATATGCTGATGCAGCCTTCTAGTCAGCTTATTGACCAGTAGACAAGGGTCTGAACCCTAGTCTCTTTCTCAAGTATTCAAATGCATCCTTGGGTAGTGGCTTGGTGAAGATATCAGCCAATTGTTCCTTTGATTGCACATACTCAAGTATCACTTCCTTTTCCTGAACTTGTTCTCTCAAGTAATGATACTTGATGGCAATATGATTTGTTTTAGCATGCATGATTGGATTCTTGGAAATGTTTATTGCACTTGTATTATCACAATAGATAATTACTGGTTCTAAAATTTTCATATGCATACCTTCCAGTAACTATTTGATTCATGCAATATTTGACCAGTTTGCAGTACAACTGGAACATATTCTGCCTCTATAGTAGATTGAGAGATGCATCCTTGCTTCTTGCTGATCCATGTGACAAGTCTATCACCCATAAAGAATGCTCCTCTAGTTGTGCTCTTTCGATCATCAATGTTTCCAGCCCAATCAACATCAGTAAAAACCTTAAGTTCAAATTTTTCTTCTCTTTTGTACCATAAGCCATATTCCTTGGTATTCTTTAGATATCTTAGGATTCTTTTCATAGTAGTCATATGTGATTCTCTGGGATTAACATAAAATCTAGCAACTATTCCTACTGCATGTGCAATATCTGGTCTAGTATGTACAACATACATGAGTTTTCCAATCATAGATCTGTACAAAGTCTGATTTACCTCTGATGACTTGTCTTCCTTTGTTAGTTTGCATCCATTTTCCATTGGTGTTCCAACTGGTTTGGACTCTTCCATCTTGAATATTTTCAGTACTTCTTTGATGTACTTGGATTGTGTAATGAAAATACCTTCATCTTGTTGCATGATCTACAGACCAAGAAAGAACTTGATCTCTCCAAACATAGACATCTCAAACTCTTTGCTCATTTCATTTACAAATGATTTTCATAGCATATCATTGCCTCCAAATATGATGTCATCAACAAATATCTCAGCAATCAAAATGTTAGCATCAATATCTTCCTTCAAATAAAGGTTACTGTTTTCACTAGTCCTTACAAATCCAATACTTATAAGATAGAAATGAAGTCTTTCATACCAGGCTCAGGGTGCTTGTTTCAATCCATACAGGGCTTTGTGTAGTCTACATACCATCTCCCTCTTGTCTGGATCAACAAACCCTTCTGGTTGTTCAATGTATACCTCTTCCTCAAGTATTCCATTTAGGAATGCAGACTTGACATCCATTTGATATACCTTGAATTCTTTACATGCAGCATAAGCAAGTAATATTCTCACTCCTTCTATCCTAGAAACAGGTGCAAAGGTCTTTCCATATTCAATTCCTTCTTCCCTTGCATACCCCTTGCATACTAGTCTTGCTTTATTTCTTGTGACTTCTCCATTCTCATTGAGTTTATTCTTGAATATCTATTTTGTACCAATAACAATATTTTCATCTGATCTTGGTACAAGTGTCCATGTCTTGTTTTTCTCTATCTATTCAATCTCTTCATTCATAGCACTTATTCATTCATCATTATCTAGTGCAGCATTGACAGATTTGGGCTCATAATCACAAATAAGACATCTTGTATTTATAGACTTACTTCAGGTTCTCATACCAACCTTCTTATCTCCTATGATCTGGTTCTGTGGATGGTTCCTTCTAACATAGCTATCTAGTATAGGTTCATCTCTATGTCTATCAGCTTGATCATCATTTTGTTCATCATTCTATTCTCCATCACTTTGTGCATCATCTTGAGCAATACTCTGATCATCAGTATTTGCAGCTTGATGCTCAGGTGCAATGATCTATTTCTCAAGAGCTCTACATTGTTGGTGGGGTAGAGTTTTAGGTTCCTAATTGTAATTAAACATATTGTAGTCCTCTGGTTCTTTAGTGCTTTCCTTTTCATTCTTCTATGCAAATTCATCTATCTTTACATTTGCACTATCAACAATTTTGTTAGAGGCTTTGTTTAGACATTTATAAGCCTTGCTCTTGGTAGAATACCCTAGAAAGATTGCTTCATCACTCTTGGAGTCAAGTTTTCCATTTCTATCATCTTTTAAGATATAACACTGACTTCCAAAAATTTTGAAATAACTTACATTTGGTGTGTATCCATACCATAGCTCATAAGGTGTCTTTTTGGTGTCTTTCTTTAATTGTACTTTGTTCAATGTATAAACAATAGTACTGATAGCTTCTCTCCAGAAGATTTGGGTGATACCTTTCTCTAACATCAGTGTCCTTACACAATCAACTATGGATCTATTCCTTCTTTCAGCTATTCCATTTTGTCGTGGTGTTCTCGGTGCAGAGACCTATCTTTTGATTCCATGCTCATTACAAAAGTTAGTGAATTCATCTGAAATAAATTCCCCTCCTCTATCTAACCTTAAGCATTTTAATTATTTACCACTTTGTTTCTCAACCATAGCCTTATACCATTTAAACATCTTAAATACTTCTGATTTATCTTTTAGAAACATGACTGTCATCATTCTAGAGTAATCATCAACAAAGAGAATAAAATATCTATCTCCATAATAACTCTTTGTCCTCATAGGTCCACATAAATCAGTATGGACTAATTCAAGAATTGCATAAGATGTATGGGTCTTTCTTTTGAAACTAAACTTTGTCATTTTACCTTTTTGATAATTCTTACACATGATGTTGGGCTTGGTCATCGTTGGTAAGCCTCTGACATTTTTCTTTTTGCTAATATTTATCATGTTGTCAAAGTTCACATAACACAATCTTTTGTGCCACAACCATATGTCTTCATTTGTAGCAATCAAACATGTGGTGTCAATATCATTCAGATAGAATAAGTTACCTTTTGTCTGCTCACTGGTACCAATCAAATTTACTAATTTATTGAAGATCTTTGCCTTATTATTTTCAAATGCTACTTTATGACCTGAATTATTCAACTGAGAAGCACTCAATAGATTATAATTCAATCCATTTACCCAATAAGTATTTTCACATTTTATCTGGTTATTCAACATTATAGTTCCTCTACCTTCAACTGGACAAGGTGTGTCACTACCCATTCTTAATGAACCACCTTTATAGTATTCAAAAGTCTCAAACTTTTGCTTATCACCGGTCATATGGTGAGTGCAGCTACTATCTATGATCTAGACATCATTTTTACTAACTTTAGATATAAGTGCAGTTTCTACATACCTTTCTTCATCATCTTTTAGTGCCACAAACACCATCTCGATGTCTTCATCAGATTCGGTGTCAGTATCATCATCTTTGCATTTTTCTAGGTAACTGGCCTTCTTTCCTTTGTCCTTGTAGTCTTTGGTATCTCTTCTTTCTGATTTTTGGTAGCTTCTATAATCACCTCTGTCAGATTTCTTTTTAAATGATTTGTCATTACTTCTATCATCTTTTCTTCTATTAGTACATCTTGTAGCAAAGTGTCCAATCTCTTTACAATTAAAATAAACAAGTGGTAATTTACCTTTGCCTCTTTGCATTCTTCTAGCCATAAGTGCTTCAATTTCATCAATATCTTCTTCTTCACTTTCACTATCACTATCTTTTCTCATAGTGTGCTTATGACTTGATTTACTTATTCTCATAGAATTTTTGAATGTAGACTCTATGTTTGGTAAGACACTATTATCAAAGTTATTCATCTCAAATGAAATCAGTCTTCCAATCAAACTGTCTAGAGTAACATTTCTATTTCCTACTGCTCTCATTTCTTTAATGGCAGATACTCTAATAGCATAAGTAGGTAGTAAGGTTCTTACAATTTTACTTACCACTGTATCTTCTTCTAGTACACCTCCAACTCCTTGGATAGCATTGAATACCTCTTTGATTCTTGTGTTGTACTGAGTGATGTTTTCACCTTCTTTCATTTTGAGATCATCAAACTTTCCTCTAAGGCTTTCTACCTTGGCTCTCAAAACATTTTTATCACCACCATGTACAAGCATCAATTTGTCCCACATCTGCTTTGCAGTCTTGTAGGTTTTAACATCTTCAAATTTAGCATTGAAGAGTGAGGAAGAAATATCTATCATCATGCAGTTGTGCTCATGCTTCTCTCTCAATTGTTCAACTGTTGGTGCTCTTGTGGGAAACACATATTCAAAATCTAAGTATTGAGTAACATCATTACCAATACTTGATAAGTGGAGTCTTATTCTGCTTTGCCATGAAGCAAAATTATCTTTTTTCAACTTGGGAACATCTCATGTGTTCATCTTGTGATCTTTAGCTTAGGTCTTGAAACCTTAATTCTAAGCACACAAGCTCTGATACCAATTGTTAATAATAACTTAGAGGGGGGGTGAATCAGTGGCCTCAAAAATTAATACTTAAAACTTATAATCACTAATTGTATCTCAAATCATCTTCTATCCTACAAGATGTATGCCTTGAAAAAATTTACTAAATTTTCTACTTGTCGGATTGCTTTGTTAATCTCTCTTCTGTATGATTACCGATAAGCAATTAACTATTTACCAAAACACAGTAAATATGTAGAGTATACCGATCGATCCAAAAATGCATATGTGAAATGTAAACTAGTAAAGTAATAAACCATAAACACATAACACAAGGATTTTAACATGGAATCCATGTTAAGTGAAAAACCACTAGGACCGGTACCCCAAATTTTCACTCTTCTGAAGTGAGCTCTGTTAGGAGCCAACCCTGTTAAAGGTTACAAGCACACTGTTCGGTGTGGCCTTGTTAGAGGATTTAGAAATAGTTTGTCAACTAGTATCTGGAATCTAATGCTACCATCCTTGATCAAACTCTCTTGGCCTATCAATAGGTATCGGGCATATCCAATGCTACTTTTGTGATCAAAATTTTTTATACTCCTTGGGATGTATCTCAATTGTAAAAGACTTTTAAGTCCTGCTCAGTTAAGAGGCTTTATGCTTGAATGGTTAAAATGAAACACTAATGACCTATTCATACATACAACTCAACTATAGATTTTTAGATCTATTGTAAGTCCATTACCTCTCTGATCAATATAATCACTTATACCTTTGCTCCACACTGTTCTTCTCTGTGACGCTTGTCTCACTGTTCGTCGGTGTTTGCAAAATCTAGCTCTTTCCTTAGGTTGTTGATCAGTACTAAATGAAGTCTTTCTTTTGCTTCAGATTTCCTTTAGCATCTTTCCTCTTCTCATTTTATTCTCACCTAATTCCCCCATTCGTAATCAATTGAGTTTGTCTCTATATAGACATGATTGCCCCTTTTCTTGGCTTTCTTGATTCTTGGCGTGTTCCATAATTCTCGCTAATAGATTTAAATAAAACTCCAAATTTATCTCAAAGAGATCTTCTTTCCAACTGGACAAATCAAATTCAAATCACTTAATTATTTTTGACTTTATCTAGATGATTAAAACAATGATAAGTATTCGTTAGATCTATCTTTAGCTTCTTGACAGCTAAGCATTTTGTCAATTTCTAAAATTTCTATTCTTTCGGTCAACACTTTAGTTAGTCATCGGTGATAACTGACTGTTCCGTCGGTGCGACTTCAGTTGTCATCAGGATCTCCATCCTTGTTTTCTCCGTCGGGCAACACTAAAATTATTTCCATCGGGTTACTCTATATTTTGCTCATCCGAAAAAACTATAACTCTACTCATCGGTAATGCTGTGCATTAGCTCATCAGGTAACACTGTGACTCTACTCTTTTACTTTGACCATCAGTGTGCACTTTGTCGGTGTATGCAGTCACTTAGTGAATACTTGACTTGTGTGCATTACTGATAGCATAGTCTTTATTCATCGGTTCTTTAAAGTCTTTGGCAGTATTATGATGACCATACAGATTATATCAAGTTGACATCAATGACGATACAATACGTTAACTAATTTAATGCCTTGCATGATCATTAACTTAATATCTTCAAACATTCAATCAGTTACATGTCATCAAAAATAAATTCACAGCTTATATCAAAAAATAACACAACTGCAACTTTGCCAATAAAAATATGGAAATACATATGCAACACAATAACACGATATTTTTGGAGAAATCATCCCTGGAAAAACCCGAATGGAAAACCAGTGCTGCAGATGAGAAATATATATTAATCTTCAGCAAATTAAGAGATCCAAAATTCCTTGCTGCTGGGGAGCTCCTCTCCTAGAGCCTTTTAGCTCTCACCAAGACCTTCACTTGGTCTTTCTTAGGGTCTCTTTCTCTACCCCAACTAGAGGATTCTTTCCTAATCCCCTAACACCCTAGGAACTTCCCACCAACTTCAAACTCCTCACTATTCTCTCCTTAATAGCTTTCTTGCATCCATGGCTTCTCTAGGCTCCTGCCACTCCAATGGTGTCAACCTCTTAGGGATTGATTTCCCAACTCCCCTTAGGTCTAATCCAACCTTTGTTGATTGACTTTTGGGAACCCTTCTTCTATTTTCCAATCGAGTTCCAAAATCAATTCTTTTAGGCCTTGTAGCCTTTTTAGGCCTATTAGCCCTCCTAATCACTGAAAATGTGATTTTCCTCCTAAAACCCCTTAAAAACCCTAGAAAAAAATTTCATATTCTTCTTGGGTTTTTCTTCCCCTATAATATTTTCTAGCTCTCTGGGCTCAACTCTGTCCGTACAATGGACTTTTACCAAACCCCTAAAAACAAGGGTTTTTAGGGCATGAAGACTAGTCTGGTTTCTTAATCTTCTTCTAGTGATCTAATGAGTTCCTCAAAACTCCTCCTTCCATCAAAAGGTCTACACCTCATGCCCCTACACTCCACTATCATTTATTAGCACATACCAATCAACTTGCAACCTCCATTGTTGTATTACTGCTCAGTCACCCTAGCCAGAATAGCTAGTACTTGCATAGGGCCTGATTGTTTTCAAGCTTCCCTTGCACACACAAACTCCACAAGCCATATGTACAAAGTATATACAAGGCTCTAATGGATTCCAAGTGGTCATGGAGTTTGAACCAAGGTAACACCAAAGAACCACAAATAATTGCACAAAGATCTTAGGAACTACATTTCAGACACTATCCATTTGTTAATTCAATCCATTCAATCCAATAAAGTGGTGGATGATGGTTCTATAACTTAATTAAATTATAAAATGATCCTTCTCAAACACCAGTCTATACAATGTCCAATCTAACTATCAGATTAGGGTTGAAATCAAATTATATATTCCTATTGCACCTGTCTAGACCGGTCAGGATTTGGGCACCATAAGAGCTAATTCCTAAAAACTAGGAAATATTGTCATGACAACTTTGACAACTTTTGTCAAAATGACAATTTTTCCACTTTGAGAGTCCTAATTGGTTCCAAACCTTACCAATTGACCTCAAATGACTAGATAACATTAAAACCTTAAAAATCTTCCCACTTTGGGACTTTGGTCAACCCTTTGACTTTTGAGTTGACGTATAGGTTCTAGACCCCTAGAATCAACTAGACCTAACAACATACAAACCCTAATCCTTCCTAACTCTAATCACACCTCAAAACACACTAGGGAATTTATAGATTAGTCCTTACTCATGGATGGTTGGCCAAATCAACCTACAAGCCAAAATGTCTCAAGATCTTATTAAAGACCTTAGGGTGCTCCTGCACCATCCTCCCACTGCAACAAGAAAGTTAAGGTACCTGTGGTGTTAGGAACTCCTCACTAATTCCATGCTTCTTGAAGTCAGTCTCAGCTATCCAAGTGGCTTTTGACTTTGTTTGTTGTCTCCACTTCACTAGATGCTCCATATAGACTTTGTGTCTTGTCTTCTTCTTCACCCTTGAATCTAATATCTTCTTGAATTGTGGCTTGACTTGTTTTAAACTCTTGAACTCTCCCATGTCCTTATGCACCTCTATATTGTACTACAACTCATCCATCTTTGGCGCCTTATACTTGATCAAATCTTTCACATTGAAGATTAGATAAATTAACATCTCCTTGGGCAACTCCACCTTATAAGCATTAGTCCCATACTTAGCCAATATCTTGCAAGGTCCAATTATTTTCATCTTTATTTTACTAGGCATCCCCTTTTGTAGTCTTTCCTTATTTAGGAACACCATTACTAAATCTCCCACTTTAAACTACAAATCTCTTCTACCCTCATCTCTTTTTGACTTCAACTTTTGATTGGCCTCCATTAAGGTCTTTTTCACTTGTTCATGAACTTTCTTCATTGATTGTGCGAAATAATTAGCATGCCCACTAACACCCTCACACCCTTTAAGGTCTCTGAGCTCCGTCACACCTCTTGGATGTGCCACATACACAATCTCAAATGGAATTTTTCCTGTAGTCCTATTTGTGCTATCATTATAGGCAAATTCTGCCTATGGAATAACTTGCTCCCATCCTTTTCCATATTCCTTTGTTAGACATCTAAGAAATTTCCCAGGAACTTTATTCATTACTTCAGTATGTCCATCTATTTGAGGATGATAGGTAGATCCATGAGACAAATTTGTACCTAATCTATTCCATAGGGTCTTCCAAAAGTGACCCATGAACTTCACATCCCTGTTTGTAACAATTCTTATTGGTAGGCCATGAATCCTCACTACTTTGAAAACAAAGTAGGTAATATGGCTGGCATCATGTGTTGTTTTGCATGGTATGAAGTGGCTCATTTTACTAAACCTGTCTAGCACTACAAATACACTGTCTAAACCAGCTAGAGTCCTAGGTAACCCCACTATCAAGTCCATACCTATGCACTCTCAAGGTCTACTTGGGATGGGTAATGGTTGGTAAAGTCCTACATTTGATGAAGTTCCTTTAGCCTTCTGACATATGCTACACTGCTCCACATATCTTCTCACTTCCTTCTGTATCTTTGGCCACCAATAGAACCTTTCCACTAGGTCCAATGTCGTATTTAGTCCAAAATGTCCACTTAGGCTTCCATTATGCTTTTCATGTATGAGGTTCTCCCTCATTGAGCCTTTTGGAACACAAAGTTGCTTGCCTTTGAATAGCAACCCATTATGCAATGTATAATCTGCAAAATCACTATGAAAGTGATTCTCCAAATTCTGACACACCCTTTATATCTCTAAGAAATCTGTATCTCCCTCATATAGGTCATTAAAACCTTCAAATCATGTACTTTGCAACTCAATCTCTTGGATGGTGAGTGTAACCACCTGGATTTGGTCTGTACTGACCATAGACCCTGTTTTCCCTAGGTGTGATCATACCCCCTGTTATGTCAAGACAATGTTACTTTGGCATAATTTATTATTAAATTAGATTTAATGTCCTAGGTGATTTTTATCACTAATTTATATTAACTACTTTAGCCATACAATTCAAATCAATTTCAACCAATCAAATATTATCAAATTCAAACAATGGCTAAAGTATTTAATTATAAAGGAATTAATCTATCTCATC
>MU219122.1:122592-159438 GCA_018584345.1 Thuja plicata
TGAAGGAACTCCTTACATGTTTACCCATAACACATTCCCTACAAATTGTGTCAACTGGTCTTGCAATGCTTGGTAGGTCTCTAACTGCCTTGACATTACTAATCTTTACTATATTGTCAAAATTGATGTGACATAGTCTCTTGTGCCATAACCAACTATCATCTACTTTTGCAAAAAAACAACTTACATCTAAATTGAGCTGAAAAACATTACCTTTTATTTTAGAACCTGATGCAATCATGTCTCCATCCTTGTTGCTAATAATGCACTTGTTGTTTTTGAACTCCAAATGATAACCTTTATCAAGTAGTTGTCCAACACTTAGTAGATTATGATGTAAACCATCAACATATAGAACATCATCTATCTTGTTCTTTCCATCCAAGGTGATGGATCCTCTTCCTATGATAGGTTTAGGAGTGTTATCTCCAAATATAACCATACCACCTTTGTATTTGTCTAGATGAACAAATCTATCTTTGTCACCTATCATGTGGTGTGAGCATCCACTGTCAATGATCCAATCAATTCTGACATCTGCTTTGAAAATTAAGGCTAATTCATGATCTTCTTCTTTATCTACATTGTCCATATCTTCGAGAAACCTTTCCATATCTTTAAGGGCAATGAATCCAATTTCATCTTCTCCTGAATCTTCATCAGTTACACCTTTTTCAGCATGGTAACATTCCTTCCTATATTTAGGTTTGTAATCAAATCTGAACTTTTTGACTCTTGTGGGACACTTAGATGCAAAGTGACCAATCTTATTACATGAAAAACACTTGAATGGAAGCTATCCTTCATACTTTCCTTTTCCTTTCTTTTCTCTTTTAGAAATCATGGCAATTATCTCTTCTAGCTCTTCGTCAGTTTCTTCATTCTCATTATGACTAGAGATGTGTGAGGATTTCTTACCATGGATTGAAGCTTTGAAGGCTATTTCATTCTTAGGTTCATTCTTTAATCTTGATATCTCAAATGCAGAGATTTTTCTGATTAGAGTCTCTCTCTTGAAGTTTTGTGAGAATTGCATAGTTTCCTCTAGAATGCTGATCTTGTTTTCATAGTCTAATGTCAAAGTAGTTAACAACTTGTCCATTATGTCTTCTTCTAAAATTTCTCCTCCATTGTTTCTGATTCCAGATACTACTTCATTTATCCTCTGATTATAAGCTCTAATGTTTTCTTCAAGTAACATCTCAAGGCTATTGTATTTCTTCTTCCATGTCTTTCTGCGTGCATTCTTTGCTTGAACATCTCCTTCAAACATTTCTTCTAAATACTTCCATATGGTACATGCTTTGTCAATCTTCTTGATTTCAAAAAATTCACTGTCAGATAAGACACTGATTAGGGCTTCTTTGACAATTGCATTATTGGTAAATGTTTCCTTTTGTGTATTAGTAGCATCATCCTTTGCAAGGTCTTTCAGAGATGGAATTACAACCTCTTGTGTAGCAATCTCAAAGATCTCAAAGCCAACACATTGTAGATGTGTTATCATTTTGTTTTTCCAATCCAGATAGTTCTCTCCATCAAACTTAGGGCTCTCTTTTCTAAAGTATGCCATCTGATCTACATTAAGCTATTAGGCTTTCTCTCCCAGGAACTTGGCTCTGATACCAATTGTTAAATTACTTCAGAGATAACTGAGAGGGGGGGTAAATTAGTTATCTGCAACTTTAGCTTTTTCTTATACTTATTAATTCAGATTGATACAAAGTAAATGCACATTCAGATAACACATTACACAACACATCAATTTGGTTATGGGGAAACCAAATGGTAAAAACCCTAGTGGGAATTAGTACCCACAAAGAACTATACTATTTATAGTGATCCCTGTTAAAAGATCTTTCAACCCTGTTAGGAGTTGTTCATTACAATGTAGTAGTATAGTGACCTAGTTAAGGGTCGCACCCTATTAGGAGTATTTTACAATAACCCTGTTAGGGGTGGTGGACTCACTGTCCAAGTGGTGAAGGCTACAACCTTTTGGTTATTTGATACACACTGTATCAACAAGATGAACTGTTGTTGTGATACTACTTGTCTGATCAGTTCCTTTTATTTCTGAAAGCTTCAACTTCAATATCTATATTATCAACATATGATAAATATAGCTCTGCGGCTTTAACACTCTGCTCTGCTTTTCTTATCTCTAGCTTTCGCAACTCTTCTTATCACAAATGACCTTCTATAAGTACATACACCAAGTATGAGATCATGGGACCTGTTAGATGACTCTTCATAAAATCCTTGTCAGCTCTACTAAGCGCGTAAGCATAATTACAACTGCGCAAGTACTAACTAAATAGACGCGTCACTTCACTAAGTCGGCTTCACCAAATTAACCATAACTTAGCAATCTTCTTGAAATACATTTGGCACCTTTAGATTAATATCAACAACTCGTAACTCATCATGAATATACACACACATATCCTAAAGATAGGCACAACTCAATAAACACATTACATATAAGGGCCTTAAACCATTATTCCTCCAGAACTGTAACCGTCAATAACAGAATTACATATCTTTACTGAAACATCATATCTGGGTCTGTGTGTATGAACATAGCATAATAAACATGTCAAAAACATGTATATATCCATGCGAGTCTTCATGTCATCATATGGATAATTACATACAGAAGTGCTGCTGTGTATTATATGTTGTCATCAATGACAAACATACAATCAATCAACTGTTCAGAATCAAATCTCCAATACAAGTAACAGTTGGTCATCAATAAATCTAAGAAAGGAAAGAAATGTGTGGACAGTGATAGCGACACCTTATATGATGATCTTGAAGAGCTTGAGGCACTTATGGAAAGAAGACTAGCAAGAGGAAAAGGAAAATTCAATGGTAAACTTCCTATTATTTATTTTTCTTGTAACAAAGTTGGTCATATTGCTGCTAGATGCCCTGACAAGAATGAGAAGGATGAAAGAAGGGACAGCAAGTATAAAGACAGAAAGGATGATTGAGACTACAGAAAGTACAAAGACTACAAAGAAAAAGGTAAGAAATCTGGCTATATAGCTGAAGAAGCTTCTGAAAGTGAATCTGACAAATCTGATGAAAATGATATAGAAGTAGTGTATGTTGCAATGAAAGATGATTTTGATGATGATGAGAAAACTGCACTAATTTCTTACATGAGTAAAGGTGACTGTTGGATTATTGACAGTGGTTGTTCACATCACATGACTGGTGATAAGGACAAATTTGAAACATTAGATCAATGCAAAGGCAAATATGTTAAATTTGTTGATGATACACCTTATAGAGTCAAAGGGAAAGGATCAATTCAATTGACTAATAAGATTAGATGTGATGATGTATACTAGGTTGATGATCTTAATTATAATTTGTTGAGTGTTTCACAATTAAACACTTCTGGTTACAAAGTTGAGTTCCATCACAGGAAAGCAAAGATCTATGATACAAATGGAGAATTAGTCAGAAGTGGTGAGAAAACAAAAGGTAACTTGTTTTTATCTAGATTTAGCTGAAGAGACATGTTTGTTTGTACAATATAATGATGTTTAGCTATGGTATAAGAGGCTATGTCATGTTAATTTTGATAACTTGGTGAGCATAAGTAAATTGAAAAAGGTTAGAGAACAACCTAAGTTAAAGAAACCTGAGAATGTAATGTGTAAGCAATGTCAGTTGGGAAAGATGACTAAATCTAGTTTTGAAAGAAAAACTCATACTTCTGAGAATATTTTGGAATTAGTTCCTACTGACCTTTGTGGACCTATTGGTGAGAAAAGTTACTATGGAGACAAATATTTTATTTTATTTGTAGATGACTACTCTAGGATGATGACTGTTATGTTTCTAAAAGAAAAATCTAATGCATTTCAGTTATTTAAGTGGTACTTGGCAAAATTTGAAAAGGAAATAGGTAAGAGCCTGAAATGTCTGAGATCTGACAGAGGAGGAGAATTTATTTCTAATGAGTTCAACAGGTTTTGCAATGACTGAGGGATAAAAAGATAGATGTCAGTACCTAGGATGCCACCACAAAATGGTATAGCTGAAAGAAGAAATCGATCTATCATGGACTATGCTAGAACATTAATGATGGAGAAAAATGTTGCACAAAAATACTGGAGAGAAGCTGTAAGCACAACTATTTATACCCTGAATAGAGTACAAGTCAAGAAAGGTACAAATTCTACACCTTGCGAGCTATGGTATGGATATGCACCTACTGTAAGTTACTTCAAAGTCTTTGGAAGAAAATGTTTTATACTGAAGGATAACAGAAATGGTAAACTTGATGCTAAAGGAGAAGAAGGCATATTTCTTGGATATTCTACTAAAAGTAAGGCATACAAATTTTTGAATTCTAACACTAACAAAATTGTGGAAAGTGCAAATGCTAGAATTGATGAATATGCAGAAAGAAATGAAGCTGAAAGCATGATTAAGCCTGAAAGTTATAGATCATTCACATATCCTGAAGAAGAGGATTCTAATGAAATTGAAAATGAAGTTGTCGAGAAACAGTCTACACCTGCCAGGACACAGAACGACATTGTCGGGCAACAGGAAGTGACTGCCGAGCTATCTGATAGAGATGTTGAGTCACAATTTCATCCTGAACTGAACTTAAATGATCAAAATGAAGCTGAGAAAGAGCCTACTTTGGCAAAATATGTAAGAAGGTACCATAAACCTGATCAAATAATAGGATCAAAGGATTCAACAGTCATGACAAGAGGCAAATTAAGAGAAGACACATGTTTATTGTGTGATTTTGAGCCTAAGACAGTAAAAGATGCTTTGGACAATGAAGACTAGATTCAAGCCATGAATGAAGAGATAGACCATATTGAAAAGAACAAGACATGGACACTAGTACCTAGACCTGAAAACAAAAATGTAATTGGTACCAAGTGGGTATTCATAAACAAGCTGAATGAACATGGAAAGGTTACAATGAATAAAGCAAGACTGGTGTGCAAGGGTTACACACAAGAGGAAGGAATTGACTATGGAAAGACATTCACCCTAGTTGCAATATTGGAGGGTGTGAGAACTCTACTTGCATATGCATCCTATAAAGGATTTAAAGTCTATCAAATGGATGTGAAGTCTGAATTTCTAAATGGGATACTAGAAGAAGAAGTATATATTGAACAAGCTGATGGATTTGTTGACCCAAGCAAGAGGAACATGGTTTGCAGACTACACAAGGTGTTATATGGACTAAAGCAAGCACCAGGAGCATGGTACAAAAGATTGCATAATTATCTGATGAAGATTGGATTTGTAAGAACTAATGACAACAACAATCTGTATTTGAAGACAGAGCAAGGTAAAGGAATTTTATTGGCTGAAATTTTTGTGGATGACATCATATTCAGTGGACAAGATATGATATGTAAGGCATTTTCAAAAGAGATGCAAACTGAATTTGAAATGTCTATTCTTTGTTGGATTACAAATACATCAAATGAAAAATGGTATCTATTACACAATCAAAATTTATCAAAGAGATACTAAAAAATTTTGGTATGGAAGATTCAAAACCAATGAGTACACCTATGGCTACTAGATAGAAGTTGACAAAGAATGATGATACAAAAGAGATATATCAAACACTGTACAGATCAATGACTGGTAAGCTGCAATATGTTGTACATAGTAGACCTGATATTGCATTAGCAGTTGGAATTTTTGCTAGATTTTCTGCTAATCCAAAAGAGACACATATTATGGTAGTAAAAAGAATTCTGAGATATTTGAAAGGTACAAAAGACTATGGTCTATATTACAAAAGGAATGACAAGTTTGAACTCAGAGTCTATACTGATTCTAAATGGGTTGGTAATATTGATGATAGAAAAAGCACCACAGGAGGAGCATTTATTTTGGGGAAAAGATTAGTTTCCTGGACAAGCAAGAAACAGAATTGCACCTCACAATCTACAACTAAAGCCAAGTATGTGGCAGCAACAGTTAACTATTCAAACATTGTATGGTTGAAGATACTACTGAAAGGTATGAAAGAGGAGATCACAAAACCAGTTGTCATATATTGTGATAACACAAGTGCCATTAATATTTCTAAAAATCCTGTAATGCACTCCAAGACAAGACATATAGCTATCAAGTATCATTACTTGAGGGAGCTGGTATAGAACAAGGAAGTGAGACTAGAATATGTGAACACTAAGGAACAATTGGCAGACATATTTAGAAAAGCATTACCCAAGGATGCTCATGAGTATCTAAGAGGTAAATTGGAGGTAATTCCCCAAACTAAGGCTAATTAGTACTAAATGGTACTATTGCATCAAATGTTTTAATTAGAACACTTGACACATTGATGCATAGTAAGTCACATTTTTAGGATGCTGCCTAAAAACTGTGAAGTGGAAAACAAGAACAGAAAAGTAAATCAGTCATACACAAAGATGACAGGAATAACATGATCTAAAGCTTAGCATAAAAAATAAAATCTGCACGATAAAGATGTCAATCTTTGGCATTGTTGTCAAAGAGGGAGATTATTGCTAAAACAATAGGTAACAACATATACAAGGGAGATATTGCTGAATAGAAACAAAAAACATCCGCGTGATTATAAGACACAAAGGGAGTCTGAATGAAGCTAAAAACATTAATGAAGATTTGTTCATATCAGGAACACAGGCACTTTTTGGATTGTATGGTAACTTGGTTTGAAAATATTGTTTTATAGTTTAGTGTTGCCATCAATGCCAAAGAGGGAGATTGTTGGAAAGATTGCTACAATGTAGATAATTGTTATTTTTTCCTTGATGTCAAACCTTAACTAGTGAGACTATTGTTGTATGTTTGAGTACCTTATCCATTGATTGATGAAAATTTGAAAAGAATGGGATAACAGGAAGACCAAAGAAATGGTTGAGTTATGAGTATAAACCAGGGTACTTGATCATCTGGCACTTTGGAAAAGTGATACGTTATTTATCTAGCACTGACAGTTCACTGGAAGGTCAATGCCGAGTAAAGCAAAGTCGATGCCGAGAAAAGTGAAAGGTGATGCCGAGAAAAGCAAAGATGATGTCGAGCACCAGTGAAATTCCGAGGGAGACAGTGAAATGCCAAGCATCAGTATTTTGTTTATTGATGAGATTTGAGATCTATGGCCGACATAATTGATTTTATTGGAATATGCATTATTAATTAAGATTGGTCCATATTCATTTAATGCATGGGAAACCGTTATTAGTGCATGTATTCAATGGTTAATTAATGACTATATTGGAGAAGTAAATTAAATGTAACGATGGAAAGATTTGTTGGATCTGACCTAACCCAAGATCTATGATCTTGGTTAAGTGGAAAAATATTTATCTGACCTAAATGAAGAGGTATAATATAACCTAATGTGGTTATTGTTAAGATATCGAAGGGAATGCAAAGTGTTGCATGGTTAATTGACTTATTGGAAAGACCTAAGAAGAGAAGGTTGAACAGAGAAGCAGAGAGAGGTTGCTTGATGGATTTCAAAGTAGATCTGAAGTTTGAGATGAGAATGGAGGCCACTCAGTGAATTAGCATTAGAGCTGAAACTGGATCTGGATTTGCAAAGTAAGTTGTATGAATCAGATCACACCTACTGATTACTTTCTAACCAGTGTATCAGTTAAAATCCTTTAACCAGGTTGACTTAACAGTCATTTTATAAATCCTCTGAACAAGGTGACATTCAGATTGGAATGTTCTAAGTCCTCTAACAAGGCCACTCCTAACAGGGTGATTAAATCCTTTAACCAGGTCACATTTGATAGTGTGTTTTGCAACCTTTAACAGGGTTAGCTCCTCACAAAGCATTACTTCAGAAGAGTAAAATTTTTGTAGCATGTTACTAGTGGTTTTTCCCAAATTGGGTTTCCACATTAAATCATGGTGTCAAAATGTGTGAATGTTATTGTTGTTTTTTACTGTTAAGTTTCTGCAAGCTTATTTCATTAGCATGGTAAACTGCACACTTTTATTGTTTACTGCTGCCAAATAGATTTGATTTTTTGAAGTTGATTTAAAGTTTTATATGGGCACATCAGGACCTGAGGATAACTTATTCACTCCCCCCTCTCAATTATTCTGAATTGATATTAACACTAATCACTGAAAATGTGATTTTACTCCTAAAACCCCTTAACAACCCTAAAAAAAAAGTTCATATTCTTTGTGGGTTTTTCTTCCCCTTTAATATTTTCTAGGTCTTTGGGATCAACTATGTTTGTACAATGGAATTTTAGCAAACCCCTAAAAATAAGGGTTTCTAGGGCATGAAGACTGGTCTGGTTTGTTGATCTTCTTCCACTGATCTAATGAGTTTCTCAGAACTCCTCCTTACATCAAACGGTCTTCACCTTATTCCCCTACACTCCACTATCAATTATTGGCACATACCAATCAACTTGCAACCTCCATTGTTGCTGTAATGCTGAGTCACCCTAGCCAAAATACCTAGCACTAGCCTAGGGCCTGATTGTTTTTAATCTTCCCCTACACACACACACTCAACAAGCCATATGTACAAATTATATACAAGGCTCTATTGTATTCCAAGTGGTCATGGAGTTTGAAACACGGGAACACCAAAGAAACCCATTCTTTACATAACTGGACCAAAATTGGCCAGTGAACTTATAAAATGCAATAATTAAAACAAAACTTAAACAGAAAGTACAATCTACTAAAATAATTCCACAAAGATCTTAGGAACTACATTTCAAACACTATCCATTCATTGATTGAATCCATTCAATCCAATAAAGTGGTGGATGATGGTTCTGTAACTTAATTACACTGTAAAATGCTCTTTCTCAAACACCAATCTGTACAATGTCCAATCTAACTTTTAGATTAGGGTTGAAATCAACTTATATACTCCTATTCCACCTGTCTAGACCCTTTGGTCAGGATTTTGGCACCATAAGAGTCGATTCCTAAAAACTAGGAAATGTTGTCATGACAACTTTGACAACTTTTGTGAAAATGACAATTTTTCCACTTTGAGAGTCCTAATTAGTTCCAAACCTTACCAATTGACCTCAAATGACTAGATAAAATTAAAACCTTAAAAATATTCTCACTTTGGGACTTTGGTCAACCCTTTGACTTTTGAGTTGACTTCTAGGTTCTAGACCCCTAGAACCAACTAGACCTAACAACATACAAACCCTAATCCTTCCTAACTCTAATCACACCTCAAAACACACTAGGGGATTTATAGAGTAGTCCTTATTCATGGATGGTTGGCCAAACCAACCTACAAGCACATGTTTCTCAAGATCTTATTAAAGACCTTAGGGTGCTCCTGCACCATCCTCCCCCTGTAACAAGAAAGTTAAGGTACCTATGGTGTTAGGAACTCCTCACTGATTCCATGCTTCTTGAAGTCACTCTCAACTATCCAAGTGGCTTCTAACTCTGGTTGTTGTCTCCACTTCATTAGATGCTCCATATAGAATTTGCGTCTTGTCTTCTTCTTCACCCTTGAATCCAATATCTTCTTGACTTGTGGCTTGACTTGTTCTAGAGTCTTGAACTCTCCTATGTCCTTATGCACCTCTGTACTATACTGCAACTCATCCATCTCTGGCCCCTTATACTTGATCAAATCTTTCACATTGAATATTGGAGAAATTGACATCTCCTTGGGCAACTCCACCTTATAAGCATTAGTCCCATACCTAACCAATATTTTGCAAGGTCCAATTGTTTTCATCTGTAGTTTACTAGGTATCCCATTTTGTAGTCTTTCCTTATTCAGGTACACCATTACTAACTCTTCTACTTCAAACTACAAATCTCTTCTATCCTCATCTCTTTTTGCCTTCATCTTTTGATTGGCCTCCATTAAGGTATTTTTCACTTGTTCATGAACTTCCTTCATTGATTGTGTGAAATCATCAGCATGCCCACTAACTCTCTCATATCCTTTGAGGTCTCTAAGCTCCATCATACCCCTTAGATGTGCCCCATACACAATCTCAAATGGAATTTTTCCTGTAGTCCTATTTTTTCTATCATTATAGGCAAATTATTCCTATGGAATAACTTGCTCCCATCCTTATCCATATTCCTTTGTCAGACATCTAAGAAATTTCCCAAGAACTCTATTGATTACTTCAGCCTACCCACTCATTTGAGGATGATAGGTAGATCCATGAGACAAATTTATACCTAATTTATACCACTAAAAATACACTGTCTAAACCAGTTGGAGTCCTAGGTAACCCCACTATGAAGTCCATACTTATGCACTCCCAAGGTCTACTTGGGATGGGTAATGGTTGGTAAAGTCCTGCATTTGATGAAGTGCCTTTAGCCTTCTAACATATGCCACACTGCTCCACATATCTTTAGACTTCCTTCTGTATCTTTGGCCACCAATAGAACCTTTTCACTAGGTCCAATGTCTTATTTAGTCCAAAATGTCCACTTAGGCTTCCATTATGCTTTTCCTGTATGAGGTTCTCCCTCATTGAGCCTTTTGGAACACAAATTTGCTTGCCTTTGAATAGAAACCCATTATGCAATTTATATTCTGCAAACTCACTATGAAAGTGATTCTCCAAATTCTGACACACCTTGTATATCTTTGAGAAATATGTATCTCCCTCATATATGTCCTTAAAACCTTCAACTCTTGTGCTTTGCAATTGAATCTCTTGGATGGTGAGTACTCTTATACTAAGGGAACCTGCTACTTTTTTTTGCAACCCCTTCTTATGTTTTATCGTAAAAGTGTAAGACTGTAGGAATTCCATCCACTTGATGTGTCTCAAGATAAGATTGTCTTGAGTGTTTATGTAACTCACTGCTTGGTTGCCTGTGAAGACAACAAAATATTTAGGAAATAGATAATGCCTCCACTTCTTTAAGGCTTGCACAAGAGAATATAGCTCCAAGTCATAGGAAGAATACCTATACTTAGCCTCATTTAGACTTTCACTGAAAAAGGCCGTAGGCCTTCCTTCTTGGCTTAGTACAGTTCCTATTGCAATAATGCTTGCATCACACACAAAAATGAATGGTTTTTCAAAACTAGGTAACAACAATATAGGCTGAGTAGCTACTTCCTTCTTTAACCTTTCAAACCCCTCATTAGTTGCCTTGGTCCACACAAACTTTGTTTTCAATCCTCATTTTATAGTCTCTAGGACTGGAGCACAAATCTCACTGAATCTCCTAATGAACTTCCTATATAATTGTGCTAACCCATGGAAGCTCCTAACTTCTGTCATTGTCTTAGGAGAAGGCTAGTTCAAGATAGCCTCTACTTTCTCTTTATCCATTTTCAAGTCACCCTTCGAAACTACAAAGCCAAGGTAGACTAACTCTTCCTTCATGAACTCACTCTTCTCAAGGTTTATAGTGAGTTTCTCCTCCTGCAACTTCTTCAACACTAACTCCAAGTGTTTCCTATGACCCTCTTTGGTTTTACAGAATATGAGGATGTCATCTAAATAGACAACTATGAAAACTCCTATATGGTCCTTAAAGACTTCATTCATCACCCTCATAAAGGTGCTTGGTGCATTGGTAATCCCAAAGGGCATAACTAACCATTCATACAACCCCTCTATAGTCTTAAATGTAGGATTCCCCTCATCACCCTCTTTCATCCTAATTTTATAGTACCCACTCTTTAAATCAATTTTATAGACATACTCAGCACACCCCAAGCAATCAATCAAGTCTTCTATTCTAGGAATTGGAAATCTATACCTAATAGTTATCCTATTTATTTCCCTAGAATCAGTACACATCCACCACTTACCTCCCTTCTTAGGAGCCAATACAACTAGGAAAAAAAAAGGCCTAATCCTTTTCCTAATCAATCCTTGATCCAACAACTCTTGCACCTACCTGGCTATCTCCTTGTTTTTCTCTAGTGTCATCTTGTACGCAACTTTATTTGGTAAGAATTCTCCTTGTATGAATTCAATCTGATGACTTATCTCTCTCTTTGGTGGTAGTGAAACTGGTGTACCCTCACAAATTATATCCTTGAACTGATCCAATAGTTCTCTCACCTCTTTTGGCATAGGTGTTTTCTTATAAGTGTCCTCCTCCTTTGGCTTTAAAAAGATTGCATAGCCAACTTCTTCATCTTTCATATCCCTTAGGATTTCTTTCCCATTAATCAACATGGCACTGGATTCTGCCTTCTCCACTATGTCCTCTTCTACCAAAGACAGGATTTTGAAAGTTACCCCATTTTTCTTGAAGGTGTAATTTTTATCTTTCCCATTATGGACAACTTCTCTATCATATTGCCATGGTCTGCCAAGCAACAGATGGCAAGCATCCATTGGAAACACATCACATAGTATCCTATCTTGATACTTCCCAATGGAAAATTATACCCACACTTCTTCATTCACGAAGATGTTTTGACCCTTATTCAACCATGTAACTTTATAGGGACACACATGTGGAATTTTGGTGAGTTTCAACTTCTCTACTGCCTCCTTAGATATGACATTATATGTTGACCCTGAATCAATGATCACCTTGCACACTTTCCTCAATATCTTTCACTTCACTCTGAAAAGAGCCCTCCTCTACTTGTGCTCATCTTTGGTGGGTATCTTGATTAGGATCCTTCTCAACATAAGATGTTATTCTTTCTCTGAATCTAGACTCACCTCTAATTGTTTAGAGAAATCTTCTTCTTGGACATAAGTTATCTTCTTATCCCCTTGTAAGGATGTTGTTTTATCTGGAAACCTATATGTAGGATGCCCCATATTTCCACAATTGTAACATTTCATGGATGAAATTCTTCCTCTCTTATTGTATCCACCCCTACTTCTTGTTTCTTGTCCTTGCTTTGAGTATCTGGAGTCACTTTGACCTCTACTGTCACTGCCTCTTCCACTTGAACCTCTTCTATGGCCACCTTTGATGTCTCTACCCCTTCCTCTATTTCTAGAACTAGAATCTTGTTTCTTTTTTAGTTTCTCTTCAATGTTCAAAGCCATTTGAAAATAGCTATGAATGCAAGTCAGGGTAAAGAGACTAAGTTCTTCTTGAATGTTCCACCTTAATCCATTAATGTATCTTGCAACTTTGAGTCTCTATGTCTCCTGGATTCTTGATCTAAGACAAAGTTTTTGAAACTCCTCAGTATAGGCTGGCACATCTAGGTATTTTTTCCTAAGGTTCTTCCTCTACTTATGTAGTTGAATATCACAGTCTTCTGGAAGGTAATCCTCCTTCACCTTTGCAACCATTTTCTTCCAATTTGATATGGGATTCTTTCTCTCTTTCTCTCTTTCTTCCCGCAAGAACTTCCACCATGTAAGTGCTTGCTCTCTTAGCCTTGATTTGGCTATCTTCACCTTTTGTGCTTCTGTAATCCCATCACACTCAAAGTGATTCTCCATCCCTTCAATCCATTCCATAAAAATTTTAGTGTCAATCTTAATAGAAAATACTATTATTCCTTCTAGATCCTTCCCTCTCAATGCCTTGAGTGTTTTGAGGAATGGTTCCTCAGGTAGAATAGGATCAAGCTCTGGTTCTACTTCCTCTTGTACTGGTTTCTTTCCTTTATCTATTCCTTCATACATTTCTTCTCTCAACTTGCTGGCTGTATCTGCAACCTCTACCATCTTAATCTTCATTTTCTCCATTGCTTCTTCAAGAAGCCTATTCTTGATTTATTGCTCTGACAAATCCTTGGCCAAGTTTGCATTGGTCACCATGATGTTCTTACCTATGGATTCACTCCACTCTGTCATGCACTAATCCACCTCCCAAGCCTTTCAATGGCTCTAATACCAATTTGATGGGGAGCTTCTCTCCTAGAGCCTTCTATCTCTCACCAAGACCTTCACTTGGTCTTTCTTAGGGTCTCTTTCTCTACCCCAACTAGAGGATTCTTTCCTAATCCCCTAACTCCCTAGGAACTTCCCACCAACTTAAAAATCCTCACTATTCTCCCCTCCATAGCTTTCTTGCATCCATGGATTCTCTAGCCTCCTTCCACTCAAATGGTGTCAACCTCTTAGGGATTGATTTCCCAACACCCCTTAGGTCTAATCCAACCTTTTTGGATTCAATTTTGTGAACCCTTCTTCCATTTTCCAATCAAGTTCCAAAATCAAGTCTTTTAGGCTTTGTAGCCTTTTTAGGCCTATTAGCCCTCCTAGTCACTAAAAATGTGATTATCCTCATAAAACCTCGTAACAACCCTAGAAACAAATTTCCTATTCTTTGTGGGTTTTTCTTCCCCTTTAATATTTTCTAGGTCTCTGGGATCAACTCTCTCTCTGTACAGTGGACTTTTACCAAACCCCTAAAAATAAGGGTCTAGTTTCTTGATCTTCTACCACTGATCTAATGAGTTCCTCAGAACTCCTCCTTCCATAAAAATATTTGCACCTCATTCCCTTACACTCCACTATCACTGATTGGCACATACCAATCAACTTGCAACCTCCATTGTTGCTGCACTCCTTAGTCACCCTAGCTAGAATAGCTAGTACTTGCCTAGGGCCTGATTAATTTTCAAGCTTCCCCTAAACACACACACTCCACAAGGCATATGTACAAAGTATATACAAGTCTCTAATGTATTCCAAGTGGTCATGGATTTTGAACCATGGGAACACCAAAGACACCCATTCTTTACATAACTGGACCAAAACTAGCTAGTGAACTTACAAAATGCAATAATTTAAACAAAAATTAACCAGAAAGTACAATCTACTAAACTAATTCTGCAAAGATCTTAGGAACTAAATTTTAGACACTATCCATTCGTTAATTCAATCTGTTTAATCCAATAAAGTGGTGGATGATGGTTCTGTAACTTAATTACACTGTAAAATGCTCCTTCTCAAACACCAGTCCGTACAATGTCCAATCTAACTGTCAGATTAGGGTTGAAATCAACTTATATACTCCTATCTCACATGTCTAGACCCTTTGGTTTGGATTTTTGCACCATAAGAGCCAATTCCTAAATAATAGGAAATGTTGTCTTGACAACTTTCATCAAAATGACAATTTTTCCACTTTGAGAGTCCTAATTGGTTCCAAACCTTACCAATTGACCTCAAATGGATAGATAAAATTAAAACCTTAAACATCTTCCCACTTTAGGACTTTGGTCAACCCTTTGACTTTTGAGTTGACTTCTATGTTCTAAACCCCTAGAATCAACTAGACCTAACAACATACAAACCCTAATCCTTCCTAACTCTAATCACACCTCAAAACACACTAGGGACTTTATGGAATAGTCCTTATTCATGGATGGTTGGCCAAACCAACCTACAAGGAAAAAATTTTCAAGATCTTATTAAAGACCTTAGGGTGCTCCTTCACCATCCTCCCCTTCCAATAAGAAAGTTAAGGTACCTGTGGTGTCAAGAAATCCTCACTGATTCCATGCTTCTTGAAGTCACTCTCATCTATCCAAGTGGATTTTGACTCTGGTTGTTGTCTCCACTTCACTAGATGCTCCATATATACTTTGTATCTTGTCTTCTTCTTCACCCTTCAATCCAATATCTTCTCCACTTGTGGCTTAATTTTTTCTAGAGTCTTTACCAAGATTTCATAGCCAACTTCTTCATCTTTCATATCCCTTAGGAATTCTTTCCCATTCATCAACATGGCATTAGATTCTGCCTTCTCCACTATGTCCTCTTCTATCAAAGAATGTATTTTCAAAGTTACCTCATTTTTCTTGAAGGTGTACTTGTTATCCTTCCCATTATGGATAGCTTCTCTGTCATACTGACATGGTTTGCCAATAAATAGATGGAAAGCATCCATTGGAAACACATCACATAGTATCCTATCTTGATACTTCCCAATGGAAATTTCTACCCACACTTGTTCATTCACCAAGATATTTTGACCCTTATTCAACCATGTCACTTTATAGGGACACACATGTGGGATTTTGGTGAGTTTCAACTTCTCTACTGCCTCCTCAGATATGACATTATCTGTTGACCCTAAATCAAGGATCACCTTGCACACTTTCCCCAATATCTTTCACTTCACTCTGAGAAGATCCCTCCTCTACTTGTGCTCATCTTTGGTGGGTGTCTTGATTAGGATCCTTCTCAACATAAGATTTTCTTCTTTCTCTTAATCTAGACTCACCTCTGATTGTTTAGAGCAATCTTCTTCTTGGACATAAGCTATCTTCTTCTCCCCTTTTGAGGATGTTGATTTATCTGGACACCTATATGCAAGATGCCCCATATGTCCACAATTGTAACATTTCATGGAAGAAAAGTGAGAGCTTCTCCCAAAACCTCCTTATCTTCCTCTGCCACTATTTTAAGAACTTATTCCTATGTTATTTTATCAACCCCTACTTCTTGTTTCTTGTCCTTGCTCTGAGTATCTTGAGTCACTTTGTCCTCTACTATCACTTCCTCTTGCACTTGAACCTCCTATATGTCCACCTTTGTTGTCTCTACCCCTTCCTCTATTTCTAGAACTAGAATCTTGTTTCTTTTTTAGTTTCTCTTCCACTTTCAAAGCCATTTGAAAACAACTATGAACGGAAGTCAGGGTAAAGAGAATAAATTATTCTTGAATGTTCCACCTTAATCCATTAAGGTATCTTGCAACTTTGATGTTCTCTATCTCCTAGATTCTTGATCTAAGACAAAGTTTTTGAAACTCCTCAGTATAGGCTGGCACATCTAGGTCATTTTTCCTAAGGTTCTACCTCTTCTTATGTAGTTGAATATCATAGTCTTATGGAAGGTAATTCTCCTTCACCTTTGCAACCATTTTCTTCCAATTTGATATGGGCTTCTTTCCCTCTTTCTCTCTTTCTTCCTACAATAAATTCCACCATGTAAGTGCTTTCCCTCTTAGTCTTGATTTAGCTATCTTCACCTTTTGTGCTTCTGTAATCCCATCACACACGATGTGATTCTCCATCCCTTCAAGACATTCCATAACCATTTCAGTGTCCATCTTACCAGAGAATGATGGTATTCCTTGTAGAGCCTTTCCACTCAATTCCTTGAGTGCTTTTAGGAATGGCTCCTCAGGTAGAAGAGGATCAGGCTCTGGTTCTACTTCCTTTTCTATTGGTTTCTTTCCTTTATCTATTCCTTCATACATTTCTTATCTCAACTTGCTGGTTGTCTCTACAACCTCTGCCATCTTAATCTTCATTTCCTCCATTTCTTCTTCAAGAAGCCTATTCTTGATTTCTTTCTCTGACAAATCCTTGGCCAACTCTGCATTGGTCACCATGATGTTCTCACCTCTGGATTCACTCCACTCTGTCATGCACTAATCCACCTCTCGAGCCCTTCAATGGCTCTGATACCAATTTGATGGGGAGCTCCTCTCCTAGAGCCTTTTATCTCTCACCAATACCTTCACTTGGTCTTTCTTAGGGTCTCTTTCTCTACCCCAACTAGAGGATTCTTTCCTAATCCCCTAACTCCCTAAGAACTTCCCACCAACTTCAAATTCCTCACTATTCTCTCCTCTATAGCTTTCTTGCATCCATGGCTTCTCTATCCTCCTGCCACTCCAATGGTTTCAACCTCTCAGGGATTGATTTCCCAACTCCCCTTAGGTCTAATCCAATCTTTTTGGATTCAATTTTGTGAACCCTTCTTCCATTTTCCAATCGAGTTCCAAAATCAAGTCTTTTAGACCTTGTAGCCTTTTTAGGCATATTAGCCCTCCTAATCATTGAAAATGTGATTTTCCTCCTAAAACCCCTTAACAAACCAAGAAAAAAATTTCAAATTATTTGTGGTTTTTTCTTCCCCTTTAAGATTTTCTAGGTCTCTGGGCTCAACTCTGTCTGTACAATGGACTTTTACCAAACCCCTAAAAATAAGGGTTTCTAGGGCATGAAGACTGGTCTAGTTTCTTGATCTTCTTCCAGTGATCTAATATGTTCCTTAGAACTCCTCCTTCCATAAAAAGGTCTACAGCTCATGCCCATACACTCCACTATCATTGATTGGCACATACCAATCAACTTGCAACCTCCATTGTTGTTGCACTGCTCAGTCACCCTAGCAAGAATAGCTAGTACTCGCCTAGGGCCTGATTGTTTTCAAGCTTCCCCCGCACACACACACTCCACAAGAAATATGTGAAAATTATATAAAAGGCTCTAATGGATTCCAAGTGGTCATGTATTTTGAACCATTGGAACAAAAAAGAAACCCATTCTTTACATAACTGGTCCAAAACTAGCCAGTAAACTTACAAAATGTAATAATTTAAACAAAACTTAACCAGAAAGTACAATATACTAAACTAATGCCACAAAGATCTTAGGAACTACATTTCAAACACTATCCATTCATTAATTTAATCCATTCAATCCAATAAAGTGGTGGATGATGGTTCTGTAACTTAATTACACTGTAAAATGCTCCTTCTCAAACACCACTTTGTACAATGTCCAAGCTTACTGTCAAATTAGTGTTGAAATAAAATTATATACTCCTATCCCACCTTTCTAGACCCTCTAGTTAGGATTTGGGAACCATAAGAGTTGATTCCTAAAAACTAAGAAATGTTGTCATGACAACTTTTAAAAGTTGTCATGACAACTTTGACAACTTTTTTCAAAATGACAAATTTTCCACTTTGAGAGTCCTAATTGGTTCCAAACCTTACCAATTGACTTGAAATGACTAGATAACATTAAAACCTTAAAAATATTCCCACTTTGGGACTTTGGTCAACCCTTTGAATTTTGAGTTGACTTCTTGGTTCTAGACCCCTAGAATCAACTAGACCTAACAACATACAAACCCTAATCCTTCCTAACTCTAATCACACCTCAAAACACACTAGGGACTTTATAGATTAGTCCTTATTAATGGATGGTTGGCCAAACCAACCTACAAGCCAAAATGTCTCAAGATCTTATTAAATACCTTAGGGTGCTCCTGCACCACTTGCCTCTCACTGGCAGAACTCAGACAATCTCCTAACTCCTCCTACTAATATTCCTCCACTGATATCCCCAACGTTATCACTATGCCCTTTTATAATACTGCAAGATTGTTTTTCATCACTGCAAACTCATTTGCTAACACTGCAAATGCTCCTCATTTTTTGATTGATCTCCAAATGCCCCATACACCTCCTTTTATACTACCCTTGTTGGTAAACCAACGACCGAGATCGATTCTCAATCAACGACTAGATAAATTACAACCCAACAACCAATAAAAAACTTAATTGCAAGTTGTCACCCAGAAGAATAAAAAAAAAATTAATAATTAATTAAATAATGTTAGCAAGTGATGGGACAACTGTCCAAACTAACATGGTAGACACATTTGACTACCATTCAACTCTACAATAAAATTTCTCTATAACTCTGCCTATCAAGTTATTATTGTCAAACATAGTTTTCAGATTATAGAAACAAAACAAGCTTACAAATTTTTGATTTATGATAAATGCAAGCATCAAATCTGTGGCAACTTTGTTTTTATTGCTTCCTTGATCTATTGATCAATTCTCCACAACTGCGAACATCCAACGATCTCAATTGTATGAAAAATTACATCAGAAGATTCATTTGCAATGGTCATTCATTGATCATCGATGATCCTCCTTTCTCTGGCCACTAACAAGAAAACATGAAAAAAAATAGCACACAAAATAAATGATACAACAATTACCGATTGAAAGATAAAAACGTAGGACAATAGATTGGTTTCCAAACTGGGAGGGTAGCCATGTTAAAAGAAATACAAGAAGAAAAATCCCAAAATGGAAGGGCCATGTGTAAATATGCCATGATAAACAATATAGAGCACACAAGTGAAAGAGTTACTACCCAAACTTATAGACAATGACTAACATAACACCATGAAAGGAGGATGGGACACTGGGTTTGAGGATAGAAGTACCAAATAGGAAGGTGAAAACACTGTTCGTAAGAGGAATAAAAATATCAAAAAAATTTAGCTTGTTGAAAATCGAGGGCCTCAGAGGAAAATTTAGGTGTTTTACGTTTGGTTTGAAGGAATTAGAGTGAGTTCTGAGAAAATCAATATGAATAAGTTCACCAAAAAATATCATGAGATCAACAATTATTGTATGCATGAAATTCTTCGTAGTGGAATGAAGAATTGGAACCAAGGAAAATTTTCAGTCGCAGTGGGAGGAAAATCTTGTGGCTCAGTGGAAACAAGTCACTCTCCGCAATGGGTATTTCAGAATGGTAGGTGGGTTGATAAAGCTCTGACTCCTAGAGGAAATTTTGGAAATGGTTGGCAAAGGAGGATTGTTAGATCCACCGGTCATTTTATGAATTCAAAAATTTCCAAATGGTCACATCTTGGAACTAAACGAACACAGTTTCATGAAAGAAGAGCTCAGATTTCTCCACCAGGGGAGGTACAAAAAGGCTTCAAAAGTCTTTCTAGTAGACATAGGGAGATTTTATCTCTAACATTCAACCCAAATCTCATTTCTATATTTCCTCCGACCAAAGCGGGGAGACCAATCAATCCCCCCTTACCAAAGAAGGCTTGGTCCAATATCCACTGGGAGATTCACAAATGAAAAACTCAATTTTTTAGAAACATTAAGAACAGGGACATCATTCCTGAACATAATAAAGTTTCCCACAAAAGAAGCAACTTCACTTACAAATGGAGGCCTATCCAAACTCCCAAAGAGAGCCTATTGTTATCTCAACCAGGTCATAAGCGGGAAACAATGTTGGGTCAGATCTCAGACATTAGCCTGCAGGACCCCCAGAAGGAGAGAAATAAAAGATTAACAAAGGATGGTCTTCCTTACACAAGCCAAGGGGAAGTCCTTACTTTCTCTATATATTATTTAGTTCAAAGAAGTCTTTTCCTGGTTCAACAAGCATTCATTTGTAAATTTTGGAATACAGAGTTATCCTACACTCATTTTTCTTCTTGGGCATTTTCTAAATGGACTAATATTCTCAAAATTGAATCTCTTGATGTGGAGCTCGGGTATTATATCATCATCTTGATGTGGAGATTTGGTATTAATTTGTAACTCTTAACATCATTAGGAAATTCCTCTAATCTATGAAGTCCTGGCCAAATTTGTATTGTTGCTAGAATATACAACAGAACTGAAGACATATAAATTTCATTCTGGCACTTAGCCCTATCTAAGGCTTTTGAAAGGTTCTCACTTACCATAAGGGCCCAATCAATGAAGTGATGTTGGGAACAGATTACTTGAACCAGGAAAAAGTGATGATCAACAAAATTGAGTGCCTCACTCTCACCTCTGATCCTATGGAGTAACACCAGAATGTCAACGATCTCCAGCTTCAGGTTAGTGTTGTATAATGTCTTTGAAAGCTTCCCTTTGGCACTCTTGGGTTCTTGAAACCATGCTTTCATTATCTCCATCTTCCAAACTAACTTTTTGGCAATATATTTAGTCACCGCTCGACTGTATGTCATTTCTAAATACTTATCTTGCTCTGGGATGTGAAGTGAGTTCTGAACCGATTCCCTGTCAATAGATAGTAGCACCGTATCATTGGGCAAGAGAATTTGCCTGGTATCTAGGTTGTAACAAGCGATGCATTCCCAAATTAATTTTGGGGATTGAACAGCCACGGGAAAACTAGTGGCCTCAACCAATCCGCTCTCCTTCAACTTCTCAGTAATGGGATGTATCTGGTCCACTTTTAATCTATTCTAGAAGTTCTACATGTCAAAGAACTTTAGAGATGTATCTAAAATCTTATGCCATTCAGAAGTAATGTTGTTCATTCCATTGAATCCCATGAATCTAGAAGCCATGATTCAAATGATTTGATTAGGGAATGAGGAATATCTTTGAGAATGTAGGGACAAAGAAGAACCAATATTAAAGCTTCAAATCTCAGCAATATGTTAAGCAAACAGTGCCTCCTATTAGCAATCTCTAACTGATCTTATAAATTTTGAATTTTTATCGTTTAACGGCTGACTTCCCGTGCCACACAAATGAAAAGACCTCAACATTAATGAAATAGTCCGTTATGAAGTAAAATGGCTTTATTTGAATTAATTACCTTGCTTTTACAGGCCATTAAGAAATTTCTTTTCACTTTTAGTAACCACAATGATAACTTTTCAGAGGTAGCGAAAAATCACTTTTCCGCTTCTCCTTTGGGTGGAGAAGTTCTTTTGGAGTGCTCCTAGTTCAAAAATCTGCCAAGGGGGAAATTTGGTCTATCAGGATGCCAAAATGGCATATGTTGATTTCATCTGCCTTCTTTATATCTCAAATTCTTTATGAGATAGGTTCTTCCTTGAAATTACTTCATTTAAATGGTTTGGCGGAAAACATACTCCGTGGGTCAAAACCCGCTTGTAGGAGTAGGAGAGAAGTCATTTTCTTCTTTTCTGCATTTAGGCTTACTTCCTCAATTTCTTTCTATTGAATCATTCCTCTTGACTTGTAGAGGTGTAATCCAGACACAACAGCCCTTCTCTAGCCTAAAGGATCCATTTTAGAGTTCTACTTCTTGCTGAGACATCACTTAGTAGTCGTCAGTGGAAGATGCACTCTTTTGATACTTTTCTGCTAGTGGAGAGGCTCGAACCCAATTTTTTGCCAAGCTGCAAAATGAAGGATTATGGATACATACTTCCATTGTGTGTAACACAGATGTTAGAAATCTTTGAACCATGACCTTTACCAGATTGGAAACTTAACCTACCCAATGAAAACATAATCTCATAAAAAGAAACCCTCCAGTTCACAAAAGAGAAGGCAATTTGGAAAAATCTGGTAAAGGCTCCCTAGCCTAAGGGAAAGTTCTCTAGACTTAAACTCAAGACTAACAAGAAGCTTTCAAGACCACCACTATACATTAAACACTCACTTTTGTCAAAAGGGTATGCGGACTAAAAGTGGGGCAACACGCTGGATTGAAATATTTTGTATGTAATAACATAGGCTCCAAACATTACTTTAGGATCATTGATAGTGTTGATCCTTAGCCCTCTACCATCCCACTTGGCTCCTGTTAACTTTTCAATCTCAATTTTGGCCTGGTGCCTTAGGGATTTTACTTTATCGGTTGTAGGATACCTTGTGACTACATGTATCACATCCTTTGTGATATTCATTGGTTCCTCTAGCCATAATTTACCATCATGTACTTGGCTCAGTACAATGCAAATCCATTCTATCTTAAACTCTTTCAGGAAATGTAGGTCATTGGTTAACCCTTTCACCTCCAAATGTTTTTGATCATCCTTGAGTTTTCCATTGTTGCAAAGATCCTGATATGTTGAGATGAGCTCAAAATTACCTATCTCATTGATTTTGCATTGTCTATAAGCTCTCACATCTTGAACCAGTAGAACCCTAGACAGTATCGTGGAGAAAGCGCCTTTGTTGTCGAGTTGTGCAGCAACCTCTAGATGAAATTTTTAGTTGGGTTCTCTACATGTTGAATTCTTAATAATAATTACCTTTTTTATTTTCTCACTCTTGCCTCTCACGGTTTGAGATGAAGACACCATTATTTTTTCAAATTAGGGCTTCCAATGAATGTTATATATAGATCGGTAAGTGCAAATACTCACTTGATATACTCAAAAACTACTCAAAATGTGCTTGAATCTCTGTGAAATTCTCTTTTTTAATTTCACTCTTGATTGCTTTGCTTCTCTCTTTGATTATTGTGTGAACAAATGAGTTGACTTCTCATAAATTTATAGAAAATACCTTAATCAGTGCAATAAATTCTTTTCACCAACCTCTCAGTCAAAAAAAAATTACTTAGTTAACACTAAATATACTTAATCTTGGTGAGTACTACAAATCCTTGGTTGACTCAGCAACTCAGTTGTCTCTCACATGTTGACCGACTAGAATTTCTTACTCGGTACAGATTAACCGACTAAACTAGTTTCAAGTTAACAACATATAATAACATAGTGCATCTTAATTCATGCTAATTTGGCATTCACTCAATGAATTAAAGGAACTTATGTAATATATGACTTTGTAAAATGTAGTTCCATACTTACTTGCATTTCTTAGGTGGAGGTGGTGGAATCACCTGATCTGTTGGATGAGGTGTCACTAACTATTGTACTTAGTCTAGCATTGTCATTGGATGATTTCCTCCACATTTGATTCCTTATCCTCATATTTTCTTCAATTATGTTTCCATTTCCAAAAGTACTTGTTTCTGTTACTCAGTCTCTGCAATCTTTACTTAAATGACCAACCTTATTTCAGTGCAAACATGTCATTCTAGAATTTGTTTAGCTTCTAGATTTTCCTCTCAACTTTCTCATATAGTTAGCTGCAATATGTCCATACCTACCACATGCTGTGAAATTTACCAAAGTTTTATAATCCCAAGTATATGCATTACCTTGTCTTCTCGGTTGATATGCATTTTCCTTTCCTTTAGGTTTCCAGACTTGCTTCATCTTAGTCTTGCATTCGTGTGACGTGTGACCATGCATGTTGAAAGTACAACAATATTTTTCCATGTAGGGTTTCTTCTATGGTTTATTCATATTAGATCTACATTCATGTGCTTGATGTCCATGCTTGTTACAATTATAACAATTACCATTGAATTTAGAAGTGGATTTAGGAATACCATTTTCTTTTCTTTTGCAAATATTTGATGTGTGTCCTAGTTCTCCACAATGATAGCATGAGGGCTTGTTTGGATTTGGAGTTGTGTAGACATTACTTTTTTTATCTTGATTTGATGATTCTCCATGCTTTTTATACCCTAAACCAATATTTTTGTTAAGTCTCCTTTGATTGTTCAGAAATTCATCCATCCTTTTAGTGCTATCTTCAGCTCTCTTATTCATCTCATTATGTTGTTTTTGAATCTTCACTTCATTCCTCAATTTTTCATTTTCTTCTCTTAGTTCACCAATATATTCCAATTTTATAGCAAGTTCAATGTTCACTCAGTTGGCCTCATGAATCATAGTAACCATCTGATTGGTGATGTCAAAGTTATGTTTGGTAAGTCTCAATATTTCATATTCTTTCTCTTGTAGTTTTTCAGTCATTTTTCTTTTGTCATCAACAACCATATTTATTTCTTGTTCAACTTTATTTGCATTTTTTATGACTTCAACCATTTCAACCATTTGTGTATCTTGACCGATCTGTAGTGCTTTCACTTGTTCAATAAGTTGTTGATTGCTTTCAGATAACTTTGATATGATTCCTTCAGATGCATCAGATATGCTACCATATTCAGATCCAGATGTATCAAATGGGTCATATATATCTCTTCTTGATGATAATCAGTCTCATTACAATGAGATTCCATGTCTTTTCTCTTAACCAGTAGCTCTTTCAATTTCTCTTTGGCTTCTTTGTATTGTTCAATGTAGATCTGTAACTTCAATTTGTGATTCTTAATAGTTTTGTCAAGCATATACCTTTCCATCGTAAGATCTTTTCTCTTTAGTAATTAAACTTCCTAAACAAGAGAACTAGCTCTGATACCAATTGTTGGAATGATAGAAATGTGTGTACTAAGAGGGGAGGGGTGAATCAGTACCCTTAAAAATTTTCCAAACAAAACCTTGTAAACATAAATTGTATTAACTGATTGAGTAGTTTGCTTTCACCATACATAAAATACCATTTTAGAAATGTAAATGCATGAAATCAAAACAATAAAATATTCATGAAACTCAAATACACATAACACATGTATTTTGGTATCACAGAAACCCTTGTTAGAAGGTAAAAACTGCGGTGGGGATGGAACCCACAAAGCTTCACTATTGTTGTAATAAAGTAGTCTATCAGAGCTTACAAGGATCGATCACTTCTGGTGATCTTACCCTGTTAGGAGTAACAATAAGATTTGTTAGATCTACCTTGTGAAATGATTTTGTAATACAATGTATGTGTGCACTCAGTTAGGATATTTAAGCAAAGACGCTTAAGTCTACTCTGTTAAGAGATTTTGAGTCTGTTACAATTGTTACAGAGTAACAAGAAATTGCGAACTAAATAATACAATCTCAATATTGCTGATATCAGATCCTTTAAGTGAAATAAGTTTATCACCTTAATGTGATAGATAATACCTTTTGTACTACATAGTAGCCTTGTGTCTGTTCTAAGTAAATTGAATGCTTCAATGAAATTCTTGTGCTAAAAACCCTTGTCTCCCCTTCAGATGTCCTTAGTGCAGTAGCTACTTGATCATACTTTGATCATCCCATTTCAAAATAACATCTTGGAATTCATATATCAAACTATTTGACCTAATTAGGGTTTTACAATATCTTAGAAAACCTAAGATCAACAGTTTACAAAATTTACCTTGATCATCTATACATATGAAACATGACTAATAAATGATTACATTCGTAATTAATGTCCTTGATCTTGGTAATCAATTATCTAGCTCGGAAAAAAGTTGTTACCTAGAATGATGTGCCATTAAATATTTTATGTAACTACTGGTTCACTTGGTGAATACTGTCTCTCGGTGCTTGGTGTATGCTGCTCGGTAAATATGTTGCTCGGTGATCACTGTACTCGATTAAATCTGCACTCAATGATCATTACCGACTAAACTATCTTTGATTGTGTTACCAAATGGACAATTTGAATACTAATGACAACCTTTAAACCAATATGTAGTAACAAAGAGAAACTCATTATAGAGGGAGGAGGGAGAAGGGCACAAGGACAATAAATATCATCATCTTGAAACACTCACACCCAAAAACCACCACCATCACTACCAGGAGGAAATACCAAACACTTGCCCTAAGAAAAAAGAAAAACCCCAACCAAATAGATCTCATGAAAATAAAGAAGTCAATACCATAAACAAGAGAAACCAAGAAACATTGAAGCCAAAGAGGGAAGAGAAGCCAAAAGTGCCCCTACCCTTCACACCAAAAACCCATCTCCCAACTTCATCATAGACCATGATAGAAAAACCTAGAAATGGGCATAACAGATTGACATAGCTGATTATTTGTTTTTGGCATAGCTGATTATTTATTGGCTGATTACTTGCTATTAGCATAACTGGTTAAATGTCATTAATATGCTATTGGCATACTTTAGATATGCAGGAACATAAATATGTTGGCATTGGCATGCGGGAATTTATATATGTTGTCATATGATTACATTGACATATTTTATAGCTGAACACATTTAGTTTGCACTTGGTTATATATAGCAAACTGGTCATATGGTTTCATAAGATAAGATTTATGTGGTTATTCTTATGTTTATATGGATAACATCCTTGTTATGGATCAGGTCTTGATATCATGGGTTTGATATTGGATCCACAGGTTGAGTACATGGTGACATCATGGACTTGATGTCGGGAAGCCATTACTCGGAGCATTTAGTGAATATCATGGACTTGATATTCGGCCAATGCTGTTGATATCATGGGTTTGATATTAGTTGAGTCCTTGTGACTCGTGGATCTTGGATCCACGTGTTGAGTACATGGTGACATCACGGACTTGATGTCGGTAAGCCATTACTCGGAGCATTTAGTGAATATCATGGACTTGATATTCGGCCAATGTTGTTGATATCATAGGTTTGATATCAATTGAGTCCTTGTGACTCGTGGATCTTGGATCCACAGGTTGAGTACATGGTGACATCATGGACTTGATGTCGGTAAGCCATTACTCGAAGCATTTAGTGAATATCATGGGCTTGATATTCAGCCAATGCACTTGATATCATGGATTTGATATTGGTTGAGTCTTTGAGGCTCAGAGATCATAGATCCACATGAGAGTATATGGTGACATCATGGATTTGATGGACTTGGTATTCGGTAAGCCAATGTTCTTGATATCATGGATTTGATATGATGACATAATGGACTTGATGTCGGTAAATTATTGATGAATATCATGATTGAGTCTGTTAGACTCAAGGTTGAGTTTGTGGTAGACATCATAGTCGTAATGACTATAGGCCAATAGTCGGAGCACTTTATGAATATCATTAGTACTTGGTATTTGGAATATTATCATGGATTGATGGAATACATGTGTGACTTATGTTTTCATCATGTTTGATAAGATGATAGATGTGATATCTATGACATTATTAATTAAGGTATCCATTGTGGTAATGTTTTTGAGTCCCACTGTAGATGGGAGATCTATAGGTTGATCTTTTCCTCAAGTCCAAGAGGGAGTGTTAATGTTTTGGCCTTTACAAAAAAGATCAACGCATTGGACAAAGTGGCAATAATAAAAATTAATATGTTGGATATATTATTGATATATTTAATTATGATAAAATCGATACGATAATAATAATAAATATAAAAGGTTATATTTATTATTAAGGATTGATTTTAATAATTAAATATCGAGCAAATGATATAAAAGAATATATTATTATTAAGGACCAAGTCGGCCAGTCCTTGAGGGAAAGAGTTATGACTCTTGGAGAGTCATCATTATGTATAAATAAAGAGAGTAGATCTGCTCAAGAAACTCACCGAAAACATAATGTGACAAGTACTTGAGCAGAATTACAATTGCATATTCTTAATCATTTTCATCCTCTACTTGAGCAATTTATTTCGAATCTCTTAGAAGCGAAATTCAAGGTTCGAATTGGAAGAAGAAGAGCAGATTGGAGGCTACTAAGAGCAAAAAAACTAGGGCAGAATTCAAGGACAATTTAAGCAGCCCTAAAGGTCAAATTAGGGCAGAACTAGAGCACCCTAAAAGGCGAATTAAGACAGATCAAGAGCGAACTAGGGCAAATTGGAGGAGCCCTAGAAGAGCGAATTGAAGACCTTCAAGAGCTGATTCATAACAGTCATTGAGGACAACATTGAGGGACTAATTTGAAGAATACAAAGTGCAGATTTGAAGCCAACAAAAGGATAAATTCAGAATTTCAAATCCGGGTATTATCTTTCTTTACTTGAGAATATTTATTATATCTTGTCTTAGTATTTGAAAGACCTCTATAAATTGTATATTCCTTGTTAGAATCTGAAAACATTAACATCACAGGGTGAATTTGCAGACCTGGGAAAGCGAATTAATATCAAGCAAGCCCTAGCAAAATTGCAGATATAGAAGCAAACTCCATGGTTGAAGGGCGAATTTCAGTGCACTCCAGAAGAAGACAACCTTACAGAGACAGACAAGGTTCTATACAACAGCAGAAAGAGACGAAGTTATCAGGCAAGAAGAAACGCATAAATCAAAGAATCTAGGGTCTAGAAATCAGGAGTAAAGGGCGAATTTTAACAGGATTTCATAATTAGAAAGTGAATTACTTTCTGACCTGCGCGGATCTGTTAAGGAAAATCAGAGAGGGAATACCTTCAGCAAAATTGAGAGCAGACTTGAGAATTCAAAAAGATCAAAAGCAAATTCAATCAGCAAGAAGGTAGAGAAATATGGAAGTTTCTCAATGAGAATAAGGGATTGAGATCAGAATTTGAGCAAGTCATTCTTCAACATGCATGACTAGCAGTCCTAGGTGAGGCACCTCAAATGTGATGTTGGGTGTTACAAGTGAAGTTTCTCTGACAGATTTAATTCCCCACTTTTACCCAGTAAGGATGAAATAAATGTACTTCACCTAACTCTGTGGACTATCTTCCTTGTTTTTATTAAGTTACTACGTGGAAGTTATTTAATGGAGAAATAAGCTGGACAATATCTTTTTTACAAGATTCGAGATGTCAGCTGAGATATGCTTTTAATTCAATATAATATAAAATATAAAATCTATGACACACAGACAGTAAACATCTCATTCATTGTTAGTTTTCTTTATTCTATTTTATCAGCTATCTTTTCAAGAGGGTTGAAAATAAAAGTATTAATTTGTTTGAACAAAAATCTAGTCTCACAAATGACTGTAGCTTGTTTCAACCAATAAGATTAGAAATAAATAGTTTTTGTCAAATTATTAAAATAGACATATATACTAGAACTATATAGATGTCAACAAATTTTGAAAAATGAAGTGATATTATTGGCCAAATGAAATGGAAAGTTGCATCTATCCAATGCTATAGTTTACCTGCCTATCGGAGCAACTAATAATTTCAATCAAATACTTTTCTAGACAGATGTACCTAAGATATGTAAACTAGTAACAAAAAGAACATAAATAAGACTATTATGGAACTAAAATGTTTTTTTTAAATCAACAATATAAATATTATTTCAAAAATATAAAATTAAAATATACCAATTTAGAAAACTATATTATTAAGATAGTAATCGACCTATCAATTCTGTACACTGTGATATCTATACTAATAACAAAAAGAACATAAATAAGACTATTATGAAACTAAAATGTTTTTTTTAAAGCAAAGATATAAATATTATTTCAAAATTATACAATTAAACTATACCAATTTAGAAAACTATATTATTAGGATAGTAATCTACCTGCCAATTCTATACACCGTGTACTCTTATTTCTGCTAATGTGGCCACCCTTGCACATACGGGACACTGTAACCAGTCATATTAAAGTTAAATTAATCTCATGATCTGAGGCACATAAAAAGATTAAAAAGAATCTAAGTTAAATTAACATACCTTGGCTTCCAGAGGAGTTTGTTCAATCAAATGATAAATGCAACTTTTACCAACCAAATGTCCGCATGAAAGCGAACTGCCATTCCACAAATATAAATAGTAGACTTCTTCCCACATGAATAATAATAATTATTATTATAAAACCAATTTATCTATAAAATTTACCATATGCCATGTTGTCCTCCCTTTGTCAATGGCTCTACGCAAATTGGACAATGCTCAAGCTCTTCAGCCGTGTACACTTTCATAAAAAATTGCCGCGGCTTTTTTACTCCAGTACGCAACTCATCGCACTCTTCCTTGAGTGCACCAAAACATCTATATATTTTCTGCACCGAGCTTTTGAATTGCTCAGAATTCTGATTGTTTGTTTGTCTGGCTGTCACAAGCTGCTGCCATGAGACATTTCTCTCTTCACTCCATGCATTAATTTCACAGTCAATATTTTCCAGCATCCGTTCACAGTCACGAAGCCTTCTATGAGAATCTTGTAACGCACCATCAGCTTGCTGCACCTGTTCTTCATGGAAATCTACATTAGCTCCTCCCTCTTGCTCAGCCATCCTTCCTCTTCGGCCTAAACTATAGGAAAGGAAACTCAGAGGAGGAAAGCCTGTGAAATTTTCAAGCAGAATAAGGGACACCACTGAAAACTAGAATAGAGAAGGAAAGAAAATGAAAAACACTTAAAATATTTGCAATCTGTATAATATTTCGTTTTAGCTGTTACAATGTCAAATACATTGTTGAATATATAAACATCAAGGATGTTTCTAAAAGTTGTTGGAATGGCTAAGAAAGCCTCTAAAAGAAAACATCTAGAACTAATAGAAGTTTTTATGCAGTGCCACATTTTGAATACTTGCCAAATAAATATTTTATCCCTAACGGAATGTTTTTGAATACTTTCCTAATAAACATTATTATTCTTACCCATTATTTCAGCCTGGGTGAAAAAATGTGTTTGCAACGAGTCCCAGGTCATCAGAGAAAACTAAGAGTTTGTGGAAAGAGGGGTCTTGGGGCTAAAATGTTGAAAACATGTCAAAAGTCTTAGTTCTAAAACGGAAAAATAATGTTTTTAGTTCAAATCTCATCGTAGGCTTTTAAAGAATACATTCACAGAGCAAATTAAAGGGATATCTTTATTTCCATATTCTATTAAGTCCAAAAGTTGCATTGCCAAAGGGAATGGAGGTATATAAACAAAGTCAAATTGTTTCTTTGACTTAACCTATTGAAGATAACTCAGGCTTGAGCTGGAGTTAGAGAGCAAGAAAACCCTAGTTATGCCTGTGTCCAGCTAGGAAGCCTTCAATCAGGTAAAAATGGTGGTTAAGGAGCAAGAACAGCAGTCTTTCATCACAAGGAACGCACGCTGAAGATGAAGAATAGCAGTTCTCATGAAGCAAACAACAGTTTTGTTTAAAGACAGCAGTCATGAAGGAGAAGGACAAAGAAAATATCAGAGAATAGAGAGTTTGAAAGGAGAAGAGGTAGGCATCAAAGCAAAGCCCACGATACCCTAAGGTTTCCATTCATTGTTAAAGGTTGCTTTCACTTTCATGAGGTCTTTAAACTGTTTTTTAGGATGCCATGACTGTTTCAAGAGCATAAGAAGCATCCGTACACTATCTTGAAATGAGATGCTTGTCAAACAAAGATTTGTCACTGTTCTTAAACCTCTATTCACTGTTTTTAGACAAAGATGAATTCTCTGTTTTAGCAATGGTCTTTTCATTGTGCTACTCTCCATAAAGTTTTTTCACTGCTCTAGAAGACAGACACGGCAATCTTGAAGATGATTAAACAGTGATCAAGAGCAGGCTTGAAAGGTTTAAGACATTGGGTGTATAAGGCATTAAACAATGATAAAAATATGTTTTAGACAGAGTAAAGAGTGAAATGTAAGAAGAGACTGTAAACACAGCACAATGGTTGCTTGAAGTGGGTACGAATTTATAGAATAAGCTATGAAAAGTAAATGAAGCTAAAACAAAATGTTGTCTTAACAATAGAAAGAATGCTGTCAAGGGCAGATACTGTGATAGGAAACTTGAAGTCACAAATTGAAAACAATGGTCATAGAAGCTTCCATGGAACCGATTTGCAGTAAAAGTTTCAGAACTCAAATATGATAAAAGGCAGTGCAGTCTTCTAGAATGATGGCAGTGATAAAGGCTATGCACAATCAACAGATACAGTGCTGCGACAGGGGAGTCTAATAATGAAGTAAAAGCAGTGAATATTGCAGCATAATCAGTGAAGATTAATCAAGGCAAAGGAATAACAGTGGCCAAGAGACACTGCTGTGAAGTGAAATGACAGTGAAAACATTGTTCATGCACATTCGAGACAATGGCAATAAAATGGAGATGATAGTATTAAACGGATCAAAACAGTGACAAACATTAAAAAGGACACTAATATATATGTGATCAAACAGAGATAGAACCAACGACAGTACTAATAAAAGCAATGAGTAAAGAGCAAGGATAATGGATATGACAGCTAACAATGATCAAACACATGCTTCAAAACAGTGAATTTAGAATGAAAAAAGCAGTGTCCAGAAAAGTCAAAGCACAGAATATTGAAGGATGAAACAATCAAGTATTATCTTAAGGCATATCAGTCAAAAGAATATCAATCACAGTGATATTCAGTGTGATTAAAGATCATAGACAGTATTATGTCATTTAGAGCGGTGATAGCATAATATTGAGCAAGATCAGGGAATGAAGATGCAAACAAATCCTAGTTCTCAAAGCAGTTATAAAGGGTTTCAAATCTGATTCTCAAAGATGCAAAACAGTCACCCAAGTACATTATAAAGCAAAGGACAATGCATGATTATTATTTAGCAGAGTTTTACTGTCACAATGCTGTACCTGGAAGGAATGTGCTGCAAGTATGAGTAAAAGCAGTGACCTAAGCATTGTTAAAGACAATAGCTCTATGGATCAATGTGATAATGAGACAAAACAGTGTTGTAGAGAGGTGTCAAAGATCAACAAAATGCAATAGCAATGATATACAATATGGCATTCAAACACAGTGAAGAGACTCTCAATATGGGCACAATGATATTAACAATGTATCAGAGCAAGAATGATTAGTAACATTGACAGTGACCTTGAGAAAATCATTTATAGAAAACAGTGCCAGTAATGCTAAATAATAGTCAATGTGTGAATACAAAATACAGTCATTTAATGACAGTGTATGAGAAAAGCATAACTGAAACTCGGGTAAAGGAATTTGGACAGAGCAAGGAATAAGATAAGCATTTATAAAATGCAATAACAGTGGGACACGGTTTCAAGAGCATAACATTCTGCATTTGCATAATGTAAACAGTGACATTCACTGTGAAGCAGTAATATTAAGGGTGTAATGAGCAAAAGTCGTCACTTTTTTGACATAGAGATAGTGAGTACTTGAAGAAATGTCAGAACAAAGCTATGTAGTATGAAAAACAGTGAGCAATAAATGGATAAAAGTGATATTACACAGTAAGGTGAAGAAAGTGAATGTTGATAGCAGTGAAATGAAGGCCATTTGCAGCGTATGACGATAAAAGGCCTATGAAGAGCAGAAAGTGTATCCATGACTCTCCTAAAGTAGTCTTAGATGGTCTTGACCTTAGAGGATGATATGAATAGCAGAGGACCTCACTGTTATAAGAACAGAGCAGAATACTGTCAAGGAGCTTAGAGAATATCATTGTGGTAAAGAGTAGATAAACAAAGAATAGTAATCTACAAGTTAGAAAGCAGTGAACAGTAGAGTGAGAATCATCAATTCTCATAACAATGAGAAAATCAATGCCTAAGATATTAATCAGGAAATTAGTCATTCAATGCAAATCATTGAAGGCCTCATTGAGGAGATTTCAATGCAAACACAACAGTTCATGAGCAGTTAAAAACTCCACGCAGGTGGAACATCCATCAAGAGGATGTTTTGGCTAGTCAATTAATTTCCTCATCTGGCATTCCAATTTGAAATAAAACGATGAAATCTTGTCCTTATGAAGACCAAATTTCCACTAGGCTTGGACGAGAAGTCCCTATGGATATCGATTCTCTACTAAGTCCTGATAAAAGTCCCTACGAAGGATGATTTTCCACTCCTACAAGTCAAGAACAAATAAAATCCAAGTTCAAAAGGCCATTAGTCCCTATATGGGTCAAAATTCCACTTCTAGGCATGAAGGGCAAGGAATCTCCACTTTGTCCCTATGAACTAGTTCCTAAGGAGGTCGAATTTCCACTTCAAGGCATGAAGGGCAAGGAATCTCCACTTTGTCCCTATGAAGGTCGTTTTTCCACTAGCTAGATACTTAGAAAATTCCTTGAAGTGGAAAATCCCTATGGACAGGGAATCTCCACTTTGTCCCTATGAAGGTCGTTTTTCCACTAGCCAAATACTTATAAAATTCTTTGAAGTGGAAAATCCCTATGGACAAGGAATCTCCACTTTGTCTCTATGAAGGTCGTTTCTCCGCTGAGCTAACACTTTGAAATTTTTTTAAGAACTTGAAGTGTACAGTCCTTATGGATAAGAAATTTCCACCAGTCCCTATGACTGTAGAATTTCCACTTTGTCCCTATGGAGCCAAAAATCCCACTTGAAGTGTTAAGGACCCAATTCATCCTTATGGGCATGGATTTTCCACCACTCCCTGTGACCATAGAATTTCCACTTGTCCCTATAGGGGTTGATTTTCCCCTTGAGGATTGAGATGAATAAATGAAGTGAAGATGTGCAGGGATCAAGATTATTCCTATGGGGTCGATTTTCCCCTTGGTTAGCAAGTGAGCAAGCAAAGTGTTTGTCCCCATAGGGTTCGACTTTCCCCTTTGGTGAGTGTATGAGCAAATGTGGTGAAATTTCAAAGGGACTTATTTGTCCCTATGAGAATCACATCTTTACTAGGGAGGCAAGTGAAATAACAATAAGGATTTGTCCTTGTGAACATCAAATTCACTTTTAAGGATGTGAAAGAGGCTTCAGGATAGTTTCAAATGCAAGTATGGAGGAGTCCCTATATGCGTCGATTCTACACCAAGCCCAAAATACGAGGAAGTGGTCAAGTCCAAATGCAACCAAATTGTCCTCATGATGGTCGATCCCCTCCCACTAGTGGGGTAAAGTGTCAAGTATATAAAGAATGCAATCTGATTTTGGTCCATTGAGGCATCGAATATCCACTTGGACGATTATATGAAAGTTTGGTGGAAAAATTCAAAATAAATTAATTGAAATCAACTCGCACAAGTTCCATGTTTTAAAAAGAAAAAATATTTTATCCCACATTTGTTGTGGAGATGTTCATCAAAGTCCATAACGCTTTAAAAGACCACCAAGTAGTACGGAGGAAGTATAATGCAAAGGGTCTACTCAAGACTAAGGTCAAAGGGAAACAAGGAGAAGCTGATCGATCAAGGAGAAGGCCATCAGCAACTAGCAACTCAAGGGAAGAAGATGAGCAAAGGACGAACTGGTGAAGGAAGGATCATAAACTTAAAAGTCTGATATGAACAGAAAATTTGATGTACTAAGGTCTGATTTTAATCACCACACGGGTGGCAATCATGAAAAACTCAGAAATAGCAAAATCGCAAGTATTTCAAGGAACTGTGAAATGAGTTCAAGACTTAGGAGTGAATCTCCATCAGTAATACCTGCAAATTCGGAACAAAGTCAGAGATAGACATCAGAAGTCCAAGAGGCTGACGTCCAAGAGGCTGCAATTTCATGTCTTCAGGCTAAAGTCTGAGAAAACTCTATCCAAGAGAGGGGGCGATTTTGAAGAAGTTCAGGAAAAAATCCCGAGATTCATCCTTGTTTAATCAGACCAAAGGATAAGACCTAGCATTTTTATTTGTGCAAAAATTCTAAAATTCTAAAAGGAAAGTCACACAAGTCCAAATCACTGACAGTCTTCAGAATTCGTTGAAACCAGATCCGCTCTAGGTTATATAATCAGCCCTACGGGTGCGAAAATTGGAGCTGGAGGAGCTGATCAGACCAATCAAAAGCAAGATTTGTTTTGAAGGGTTAATTACGTTTTGAGTGGGGGTTTACAAACTCATATTTAACCTTTTCAAACTGGAAAATTTACAAAATTGGAATCAATATATAAGTGGAATCAAGTGCCTCATTTCAAACCACCAAGTGCAATTCAAACAACACCACGCAACAATCATAAGCAAAGCAGACTTCATAGAGGCAAATTTGAGAAACA
>MU219126.1:0-10876 GCA_018584345.1 Thuja plicata
AAGACCCCTATTGATAACTAAGGTTTTAGTGTCACATCATCAAATATAATGCCACATCAACATGCTTTTTGCCTAGGTGTCTAAAAAGACCCCAAAAAAGTGAGACCCATACTTGTGAACTAATTCATGTTTTGTTGGTGCATTGATGTTGCATCACATTATTGGCTACTTTTTAGATCTAGAGAATACATTTCACTCAATCATAAGTAATATTCATCAACACTAACAACTTTAAATTCACAAATATTGATACAATTTTATCAAATGTATTAGACAATAAACCAACAAATACTATAATAATTATTAAAACAGACCTACTACTAAACCTTTTCCCCTATTAAAAAACAACATAAAGTTGTACCTATTTTTATAGAAGATCTTGGACTGAGACAGAGGAGCCAAAGCACCAAAAACAACTGTAAAATAGCAACCGAGTACTAAAATTAGAGGCATGCTAAACATCTGTAAAATAGCAACCGAGTACCCAAACCTCCATAAACAAATATTTTCCATCCAGCATAAACATCTTGGCCATTGACAAATCATGGTTACGCAAACATCCAAATACAAATATTTTCAATCTAGTAATCAAATTTCAGCACTTGATTACCATCATTTTGAAAATCCCGAAACAGGGGCAAAATAGGCATCATTCAATGCAGTGCTCTTTTCATCTTGGGCTGTGAGTTTGATGGAGAGCAGGAAGCAGAGAGATCCACATTCGTAATTCCTGTCATTTAACTGAAATTTGGGTGATAATGAAGCGAAATTTGAAGAAAAAAGATCGGAGTGGAAAATTCATCTTCGGAAATTGGAAGAGTGAATTGAAAAGTGACTTTAAAGCTGTTTTAGAAGAGTGAAAGTTGTTTTAAGAGATGAATTGAAAAGTGAGACAGGTTTGGTTAAAAAGCCCCTATATTAGGTGTAGCCTATCCGCTAATAAAAAGACATATTTTTGGAAGAAAACGAACGCGCTCCCTAATTTCAAGATGCCCTTGGTTATTAATAATTATACGATCCCTCTCCACCATACTCTCAACAGTACTACACTCATCTCCCCCAATCCTCTACTATGCTTTGTCACGATTTAGGAACCCTAATGCATCTTCAAATTATGGCCTAATTCTTATGTCCCCTCACTGGAAAAACTGCTTTTTTCGAGCTAAGTGCAAAATTGATATGGGAGGAAACCCTAATTAAACGAGACTTTGGTAATAAGTGGCATAAGATATGTGCCACATTAAGTAACACGAAGCGGAAATGAGATGAATGCAATTTAATAATCTGTTCACTAAAACAAAATAAAACCAGAACAAAATTTCCTTCCACATTTGTAATCTGCATCAAGCACTGATTGCAGAGAAGTTTTGAGTAAATTCCATAAGGTTGCATATTCGATTCACACCTTCAACAAAAACAAAATTGGAAATTACATAAGCCGATCAAAACCGAAACGAAATGGAACTGAGATGGATGTAATCCGATAATCTGATCATTAAATGAGAGAAGAATGTACAAAATTGGGGTCGGCTGGATTGGAATACGTTAATTGGTATGGCGTTACATCTCCTTCCAGCAGGCAGTGAAGAGAATAATTTACAATTATGAAGAGTGAACATGATTGATTTGAAATGATAAACATTCACGAAGGAGACCAACAGGTGAGATACATCACACGCCTTAACGATTCTTCACAATTTGACAGCTGTTTCTTCTTCTCTGCTAATTTCCTCCCATCAGAATGGTGAAGGGCAAAAACAGAGGACGCAGCAGCAGCACCGAATGAAAGGTGAGGCATAATATTATTAAGATGTTTGAAATGAATACCCCGATCTCTGAGTCCGTGAACGCAAGCAACACTCACACCTACCAATGCCTTTTAAATACTCATGTTGTCAGGAAAGAATGTGTAATATTAATGAATATGAGGAGAACAGGGGAGGAATATAAATATAAATTGAGCATTGCAGGCAGAAATTAAAACAAGAGGCAGGCGATACCAGTGGCGAAGATTATTACGGGTGACCTGAAATCCCGAGGGTGCTTTTGCTGCCCACTTCCGATTATAACCACCGTGGTATTCATCCCACCTTGACAAACACATGTTATCAGGAAAACTGCCCCATTTCCTTCATTCAAGTATATTTATATCTGCAATATATATTGCGGGTCTTTGGAATAATTGTTAGCAATAAATAACAATATTATTATTGATTTCGATCTCAATGAGTAACCTAGATTTTTCGTTTGGATACTATGTGTAAAATAAGTATATTTGTGTTAATCACAAGTATATATATAAGAGATTCAGAGAATTTCTTTTGTTAAGAGCTAATGAGTGAGGAGTATTCATTTTGCCAAAATATTTTTGAGGCAATGTCGACCTCATCTCTTATGTCCCGTTTGGTTGTGGAAATTGACCTGGAATTGGCATAAACTAATTTTGAATTTGTCAAATCCTCAATTTGACAGTGCAAAACGAAATTGGAAGAGGAAGATTTAGATGCTCATTTTGACCCAAAATCAACATATACATCATCCACTTGAAAAGGTGGAATTGGAATTTGAGGACCAAATTCTTGTTTTTTCAATCCTCATTTTGAAACCATTTCGGGTCCACGTGCAAACAAATTTAACATTTGCGGTCCGCGTGCAAATTAGCCATAGTAATTCCCCTTCTTCTCAACTTATTAGTAGTTAGGATCTTGTTTTGGAGCATAATCCAAAAGAAAACACTGACTTTAGGAGTAAGGCCCTTAATCCAAGCATTGGCCCAACAAGGCATTGTATGATTCTCATAGTCTTGATGGTACATAAAAGAGATAGAAAATTTGTCATTAGTATTATACTTCCGGATAAGATTGTCCTCTTCCTCAATTAAAGTAATTGAATTCGAGATTTTATTAAGATTGTTGAGGGACTGATTTATAACAGATAAATCAATCCAGTGATCTCGCTCCCAATAGTCTGCTACTTCGAGACAAAACTGTTGATATTGAGGCGACTGAACATGCAGTGGGTGTTGATATTTTGGCCCTACTCGTCTAGTTGCCAGGAGGTGATGGGCGGTAGCCTCAAACCTCCGGCCGGCGTGAAGCGCCGAAATTTTTTTTGTGCTTTTTCAGGAAAAATATTTGTTTTTTCGAGAAAAAGAAGACCGACATTTTAAAACCCTAAAATGGTTGATTTTAGAGATTGCCCTAAAATGCATGTTATAAGCGGTTGAGATGCATAATGCATTGTAATGTTGGTGTACTATTTTGCTGGGTAATAAGAAAGGTTGGACGACTGTGTAGGTGGACGTAGCCCAGGTTTTGGGTGAACCAGGTTAAATCTGTGTGTTATCTGTGTTAAGTTTTATTCTTCTTTTATTTTCTGCATATAACTGTTTATTCTTATATTGTTCAAATTTTCTCAAACCCTAACACAAACCTCAATTTACATTGGTCCATAAAAATATTCCACTCAGGACTCTCCTTTAAGGGATGATCCATGACCCATTCTTCATCCCAAAACTGGATATTCCTGTCATCCCCAACTTTCCATTTGACTCCCTTCTTTATAAACTCTTTATTTCTCAAGACATTTTTCCAGATAAAGGACCCTCCAGGGAGCGCATCATAACTAAGAAAACTTTCCATAGAAGGGCACTCCTTAATATACTTATTCTTCCAAATAGTAGTCCATTCTCCCTTAGAGTTGTAAAATCTCCAAATAAGTTTAGCAAGGAGATGGTCATTTAGACTTCTATTTCTTTGCAATCCTAATCCCCCTTTTCTAACCGGTTTACAAACCATCTCCCAGGCAATAAGGGCCATCCTTTTCTTCTTTTCCAACCTTTTTTATAAGAAATTTTTCTGAATTTTATCAATAGCCTCACCATACTTTCTGGGAATTTTGAAGATGGTGAGGGCATAAAGAGATAAGCTTTGCAAAGTAGACCTCAAAACCTACCAGCCTAACTCAACAAAGTGTCCTTCCATCCTGCCAATGTGCTATGAAATCTATCAAACAAAGAGCTCCAAAAGGAATCAGGAGGCTCTAAACAAAGAGGGAGACCTAAATAGGTTCCAGGTAAAGACTCCATCTCACATCCCAATATCTTCTTAATTTTCAATTGTCTTTGTTCAGGGACATTGAAAAAGAACACCGAACTTTTCCCTCAATTAATAATTTGTCCAGAAGCTATCCCATAGCTTTCTAAGGCCTCCTTAATGTTTTTAGAATTTCTTACAGAGGCTTCCACCATCACAATAGGGTCATCAACAAATTGTTGGTGAGAAAAAACCTGATTCACCGAAGAAGGATACTGACCCTTAAACTCACATTACTGGACCATCTTCTCAATGTATCTTCCCAGGCATTCAGCCATGATAACAAAGAGGACAAGAGATAAGGGATCACCCTGCCTCAATCCCCTAGAGGATTTAAAAAAGGGGGTAGAAGATCCATTAACCAAGACATAAAAAGTAGCCGAGGAGATGAGCTGAAGAATAAGATCCATACTTTTATAGCTAAAACCAAAGGCTTGAAGCACTTTTTTCATAAAATCCCAGTCCACCCTATCATAAGCTTTGGATAAATCCAGCTTCAAAATAAATCCCTCCTTTTTGGACATGACGAGATCTAACAAAATAAAATATGTTTGATTTGTGCCTAGAAATGATTTTTATGAAATATATAAAAAAAAAAAATTTTAAAAAGACAAAAAATCTGAAAAAATCTAAATTTGGGACTGTAGGCTCCTTATATCAGCGCTAACTTGCAAAAAAAATTATTGAAAAATTCAAAGATGTTGGAAAGATATGACCAAATCTTTGAAAACCCTATAATTTGGTCCCACCGGGGCTGCCAGATGTAATCGTCGAGGTTTTGTGAGTTCACGTCAAATTCACCATTTGCAATTGGCGTAATCTAATAATTGTAGGACTGCAATAACAATAAGATCTCAGCCACAAGAAGATCGTTAATAACACTTAGTATCCCAATATCAAAAGAGAAATCATTAAACAGAAAGCAAAATCATTCAACAATAATGAAATAATTTTCAAAATATATGACTATGCAAACCATAAATTCTCCTTTGTTGTTCTTCTTCTTATTGCAATTTGGGCTCTCAGAATGAGTGCTCAAGGTGTGCCGGAATAAGAATTCAAAGCACAATTGTGGTTTCATGTGGTGCATGTGGTTACCAAATATGAGAAATAAGCTCTCTATTTATAAGAATTTCAGAGGTTCCAATCAGGATTCCATGATTGGTGGGACTGATTATCTATGATTGAAGAGTGAACTCGGACTGATTGGGAGTTCAAGTCACTTGATTGTTTTGTCAACATAATAGATTAATCTATTAAGATGATAGATTGATCAGTTGACTGAATTGATTGGAGAGAAGACTAATTAGATGAATTAGAAGACTGGATAGATTAAGTAGATAACTGATTTGATTGATTAGTTAGGAGAGAGAATTGTGGAGTCAGAATGTGTGATTGAGAAGTTAATTGAAACTCAGTATTAGTCAAAAGTGAGAGAATATATATATATATATATAATCAATTAAATTAAAAAAAAAGTATTAATTGTGGAGTCAGAATGTGTGATTGAGAAGTTAACTGAAACTCTGTATTAGTCAGAAGTGAGAGAATAAAAAAAATCAATTATATAAAAGAATTTATTTACTTGTACATTAGGGAATATAAATAAAAAAATAAAATTTATTTAATTTATGAGAGGAATAATTAGTTTAATTAAATAAATAATATTTATTTAATTATGAGTGAGGATTTGATCTATGTAATTATTATATGTGTGTAATAATCACAAAGATAGAATATTAATTAAATTATGTAATTATTTGATTAATTAGAATGTCATAGAGAATAGTTAAATAATGTTAATTATTAAATTACTTTATAGAGGAATAATTAATGAATAATGTTAATAATTAAGTAACTAATTAAAATCATTTAATTACAACTTAAAGAGAAATGATGCAATTGAATTTAGAATATAGTATAATGATACAATTTAATTAAATAATAAAGATTATTTATTAAACTAAGAGAAATGTTAATTAAGTTGTTGCGTTAAAGCGACAAATTATTTTTAAGTGTCTACAGTTAGTTACAAAATAAATTATGTGATATGTTCATAGAATAATACACTATGGTCTCCAATATGGCTATAAAATCTCAATTCTTTTTGTTTGGACTTACATATTCATATTCAAATGTTGTAAATGGTGAAAAATCTACTGGTGATTGTGTTTTTTAGTTTGGAATGAGACTTATTATCTAGTGTACTCGTCATATCAAGTAGAATATAAATCAAAAGAAGAAAGAAACTAAGTGGATTGGTTTTTTAGTATGATAATCAAAGTGCCATAAATGTTGTAAACAATCTAGTTTTCAATGCTAAAACAAAAATATATTGAAATTTGCATTCACTACATTTGAGAGTTTTTCAAGATGTTATTGTCAATCTTCAATTTTTATTAAGTGCATAACACAACCAACTCATATATTTACTAAAATTATGACTGAAGCCATTTTTTCCAAATTATAAAGAATGTGTGGTATGTTTTTGATTAAGGAAAATAGGTTTTGATGGGTTCCTGAAACCCTGCAAAAGTAAGTAAAGTAATCTAGAGAATATAGACGTTAAGTAACAACCAACAAAAAATAGGCAGACCTAACATAACAGTCCCAGAAAAAATAGAAAGCTAGGGACAAACACCCAAAAAAACCAGGAACAAAGAACCAGAGGTGCGAATCAGGCAATATCTCTGAGAATCTCAGCAGCCTCTATCTCCAGCTCGGTCATTCTACCTGCAGTTTCTTTTAGGTCGGCCAGCTCTTTGTCAACTTCCTGGTTTTCCATCTACTTGGCGTCCTCTCTTGTCCTCTTCTTGTTTCCTTCTTCTGGAAGCTTCTCCCTATCACTATTCAGTGGTCGATCCTCCTTATTTCCTCTTTGTTCTTCAAATTTGTCGATGATCACCTTAATATTATCATTTGAAGCCTTAAGTATATTGTAGCTTTGCTAAGGAATTTCAACCATTGAGGCTTCAATGCCTTCGACCCTATGTTTCAGTTCGGTCACTCTGCTATCCAGCTCCCCGTCCTCCGCAATATTCTTGTTGTTGTTAATTAGGTTTTCTTTCTCCATACTGTCCATTCTTTTTTTCAGCTCATAGATTTCGTAGTAGGTCTATTTCGTTGATCTGTAGCTGTCAATAGCACTATTTTTTGCATTGTTCAGCACATCCATTTGGGGATCCTCCCTCGCATTGTCGCTAAAAATCACCAGAGAAGGATCAATAAGCTCTTCCATCTAAATTCTTCCCTCCTTATTTTCCTTAACCAAAGTCCTAACCATTTCTCTCTTTATCCCCATTTTTGCAAAGACTATGTCAAAATTCCTCTAGACGACCTTCTTGTTTTTTCCTGTAATGTTGCAGGTGTAATGGTCTTCTCCATACTCCGCAAAACCATAGCTCTGAACATCCTCCTCATTCCCCTTCCCCTGACTCTCCTCTTCCTCGTCTCTCTCCTCTTGTGTTTTTTCCTGGCTATCCTACCTCTCCTCCTGGGTTTCCACCTTTATCTGATTCCCTCTTTTGAATCTCGTAACCCTCTTCCCCGAGCTTGCCTCCTCATTCTAAGCCGGCATTTTGATTGTAATCTTCCTCTTTATATCCCTCTTCCCCTTCTTCCAACCTTGTTTTGTTTTTCTCTCTTCTCCCGAACTCTAATTCCCCGTTTCCATTACTTCCTCATTTTCATTGTACTCCCTATCTGAGGAGATCTCAATGTATTGTTTTATTGCCTCCAGTTTGACTGTTTTCTTCCCTTTCTTCGTCTGAAGAGGTTCTTCCTGCTCAGTCTCTGAGTGCATATCTCGGCTGTCCTCGGTATCAAAGGGGACGTAATCCTCCCCTGAGCCCTCCTCAAAATTTCCTTCCTCCATGCATTTCATTTCCTTCCCCAAAGTGTGAGCTTTAAAGTACTCGTAAATTAACAGTAATAAACCCTCATGGAAAGCCAGGTTGCTAATGTGTTTCTCCTTATATTCATTAATGTTTTCATTGATGGACAAATAAAGGAAAAAAGGGATGGATATCTTTGCCTCATACTTGAAGTGGTTGAGAAGCACGAAATGGTGAGTGCTGATGCAGTCGAATCTCGTATCCAGCGAGATGAATTTGATAATTGCCCTCAACACAAATCTCCATAGAGGCTTGATAGAGCTCGGGTGGTAAAAGGTACCCTTCTTTACCAGAGCACGCTTTTCTGCCTCATTTTTAACAAAATCTATCAAAGCTTGGCTGGAAATCTTCCTATCCCTATAAAATTTCTTCCCAATGATGGGAATGCCAGTCACTGCCGACACAATTTCCTCTGTCACCATAAAAGTTACCCCATCAATTTTCACCTTCCCTTCATTCCAGCTATTGACCATAATCTTCGTAACAGAGGGCTTCCACCCATGAAGGCGTTCAATGTAGGTGGTCACTTCACCCTTATTCAAAATCTCCCAAACCTTGGATCTCTGGCGCCATTTTTCTGTTTCCTTCTTCAACTCTCTCCTGTGCCTTTCTCCCACCATTTCTACAATTTCCCTGTTTCCTCTATTTCTGGTGTGTTTCTCACTAAGAGCCCTCTATTTCGTAGTGAAATTGAGTTGATGTTTCAAAGACTTATTTTTGCCTCGTGAATGCTATAATTAATTTTATGCCTCCAAGTGTGCCGACGAGGCCTAAAACTGATAATCCCATCGCATCTCATGTACTTGCATATCATACGCGGATTCTTCCTCCATCTGTCATAACTCTTCATAATTAACCTTTAATAACTCTGAGTCTACCTGGAACCCGATCACTTTCAATGATGTTTAAAATTTCCAGTGGTAAATTATTCCCGTCATATCATTTCTTCACTCCCTCATTCTTGACTCCCATATTTGCCAGCCTGTCTGCCACCTGGTTGGCTTCCCAGTAATCATGTGCCACATGGACTTGATCAAAATATTTGAGGATTTGTCTACACTCCCCTATTATGTTCTCAATGGTCCACGAAGGCCCAATCTTTTCATTTAGGCAATTTATGATGTTCTTTGAATCCCCTTCTAACCATAAATTCTTGATTCTCATTTCCCTAGCAAGCCTAAGGGTGTGATGTGTCACACTCGCCTCAGCAAAATGGTTGGTTTGTGATCCCAGGGGGCCAAAATAGCAGCAATATCTTTACCATGTGAGTTCCTTATTATTCCTCCCACACCAGTCATCCCAGGGTTGCCCTTTGCTGCCCCGTCAAAATTATCTTTGAACCACCCTTCCGGCGGTAATGTCCATCTGCAACTCAACCTTTTATTGGTGTTATTGGGCCCATTTTGTGAATTGGGTTGATACCTTTGCAATTAGTATAGTTTTCCATAAGGGCATTTGAAATTTTTTGGGCAACATACTTAGCCGGGGTAGCCTTTTCCCTAAAGATTCTGTTATTTTTCTCCTTCCACAGCCCCCAGAAAATGTGTGGCATAGCCCAAGACCAAAGATGATGACCACTCCCCCCTTGATTCCATTGGTCAAAGAGCTCAAGAATAGTTTTGGGGAAACACCAGGATGTCTCAAAAAAAGACAGGAAATGATGCCAAATTTTCCTGGTGAAATCACAGTGGATAAATAAGTGGTCCATATTTTCACTTTGATTCTTACAAAGGATGCATCTATTAGGAATAAATTTCCCCATCTTTATTAGGTTATCCACAGTCAAAATGTGATTTTGGAGAAAAGTCCAGAAAAAGATGTTAACCTTAGGGATAATACCAGGAAACCAGGCATTGGCCCATATGGGGATAGTACCAACATGTTGCATGGTTTCATATCCTGATGCCACCGTATAGTTACCATCAGTTGTTTCCCCCCAAACTATAACATCTTCATTGAGAGAGGGGGGAGTGTGACCCATATTGACCATAAGAGGTTTTAGGTCCTGCGACACCTCAGTAAGATTCACCCATCCATTGTTGGTTCTGTAGTCACTAACTTTACTACCATATCTTTCAATGCAATGTTCAACCCATCTATTATATGGCTCCAAGTTCCATAAAGGACCCTATCTGAGCCAATCATCATGCCAAAAGTTGACATCCTTACCATTGCCTACTTTCCATCTTGATTTTGTAGTCACTATACCTTTAGTCCTCAGAATGTCATTCCATATGTGGGATCCCTTTGGGTCCAAATCTATGTTGATGAATTTTTTGAAGGTTAAGTTAGCTGCATATTTATCCTTCATAATATCCCTCCATTCCCCTGTAGCGTTGAAAATTCTCCAGATCTGCTTAGCTTGCAGAGCTTTGTTGAACTGCTTCAACTTCCTGATGCCCAGCCCTCCATGTTTCTTTGGCTTGCATATAGTATCCCAAGCCACAAGTGGTTATTTCTTGTTTCCATCTTTGTCGACCCATGAGAACTTTCTCTGAATAGCTTCCAGAGAGTCTGCCACCTTAGCAGGGATTGAGAAGAGGCTTAGAGCATAAGTAGGAAGGTTTTGAAGAGTAGATTGAATCAGAGTCACTTTTCCAGACTGACTCAGGGTGATGCCCTTTCAGCCCACCAATTTCCTGTCGAATCTATCAATAAGGGCTCCCCATAAGGCCTCAGGGGGTTTGGTTCCAAGTGCAAGACCTAAATAGGAAGCTGGAAAGGAGTCGGTACCACAGCCCAGAATGTCATCCATTTTCCTTTGTCTGTCCATGGGAGTGTTAATGAAGAACACCGAGCTCTTGTTCCAGTTAATAAGCTGACCCGAAGCATTGGAATAAGAATTAAGGATTTTCTTAACATTTCTAGCTTCCTTAACCGAAGACTCAC